>JAXGGA010015093.1:0-30141 GCA_038373865.1 Uloborus plumipes
CAAAATTTGGTGGGAGTTTAGGTACTTACTTCAAATATGCTACCTTGCCTACAAAGTACTGTAAACCTGAAATTAAAAATTTTATTTAGTTTTATTCAGGTTTGATTTTAGGAATCTGAATTGAAATTCACCAATTGAGAGTCATAAAACACAATTTGCCTTGTTTTGAATAAACTCTAAATATATGTAGGAAACACCATAATTCATATGATATCAAGTTAACAAATATTTTAAATATTTGGTCAACATTAAATGAATTGCTATCTCATAATTTCAGTTTTTAATAGCCAAAAATAGAATAAAATGACTCTAACAAGGCTCCAATTTACCACCAATTTTGAAAATGAAGTTTTAAAAGCTCTTAAAAAAGCTATTCGTGAAAAAAAATATTAAAATAGATGTATTTTGAATGACTAATGCAAATAAGGTACAATTACATTAAGCTTGTATGCATAAATGCACTGCTTTTATTACAAATGCGATAGTAAATTCGGTCAAAAAATCAATTACATGTGAAATACGCGATGCTCTTGCTTCGGGAGCTTAGGTATTTTATTTTCTCAACAGAAAATAAGACACTTGCAAAATAGGATTTTAATCTTGCAGCACGCAAGAGTAGGATTAATTGTATGTAATGAATCATGAAATACTGGTCAAGAGCATTTTTTCGCGGTTTTTTTTCACAAAAAAGTCAAACACAACATCAAATAACATTATAGTCTCTTACTTTAAAATAGACGCATCAAGGTCACAAGTTTTGCGTCGTCACCATGAAAACCTAACTTGATAAACCTTAATTAAATGAATTGCAGAACAGTGGAGCTGTTTTCTCGCGTATAGTTTTCATGGGAACAACGCAAAATTTGTGACCTAGATAGGCCTATTTTTAAGTTACAGATCGTAGTACATATAAAAACACTGATGTAAAGAAAAAGTCTCAAATTCTTAATCTCGGAGCTTTCTAATTTAACCTATGTTAAATTTTAGAAAAAAATAAAGTACAGCCACATTTTTCTCTCTCCCCCCCCCCCCCCAAAAAAAAAACTCCTGCCCCGATATACAGCCCGTTAAAGTCGGCAACCTGAGCGTCATTTCTCACTTGCGATTTTCGACAAGATTTTTTGCTGCGGAATTTTATCTCCGGAATGGTGAGCCATAATTTGTTGCGCTTATTTCATATGAAAGAAAAAAAAAATCAATTTTTTATCTGTTTTTCAAATTTGCCAATTTTTTAATTTTTGATTTTTTTACTATTGATTAGTATCACTGATATTCTTTAGCCTGCATTATAGAATCCTGAGAGGTTGCCTATTCAACACTCTCGTTAAGAACCCATACATTTTGAAAGTAAAATGCATATGCCATTACTTATTTTTGAGGAAAGAGAAAAAGGGTTCATACTTTTCTCTTTCTTCAGTAAGTAAAACCTTGTGGTTTGTTTAGTGATTAACCTTAGCGAGAAGTAGGAGAGAGGAGGTACGTGCAAGTATCCCTTGAGTCTCTCCCCCCCCCCTCCCATGTTTTCTTTCTTCAAAAATGCACCTGTTCGGTTTTAAAAATGTACCTCTGTTCGGTAAGTAAATTTTTACGTGTGTGTCACGTAAGATTTGTTTAACAACCAAATGACGAAACAGACCGAAATTGATCAAGCGAATGTTATAGAAATAATTGAATAAAACTTTTCAACTGGTAAAACTTAAATTTTGTATTAGCGTTTAGATTTTCCTTCTGTTAGAATTGTTAGCAAACGCTCACCAATCTATAGCCTCGATTTAGGTGAAGCTCTTATTATGTTTGGAAAAACCATCCTTCTCTTTCTCTGTCCAGAGGATCTTAATTTGTTTCAATAGTAGGGCATTTTTTAATGTCCATTTTTTCTTCGCGGAATCCCTGATTTTTCTTTAAATGTATATTTCCAATGCAACATTATAAAAATGGTCTACTTGCAATTACAAAGAAAGTTACTACTTTAAATTATATTTACTTTTTTCGAAAAGTAGCTTCAAAATCTTTCGAAATCTCTGTTAACATTACTTAGAACTTGTGCAGAATTAACGTTGTTTTAATGTGCTAAAAAATAAATGTTCACAAAATTTTTGTTTTGAGTTCCTCAAAACTTTTCAACCACTAATTCCATGGACAATGTACATGTTTAAGATTTGTTTCATAATTTTTAGAAGTGGGTAATATTCGATCGGTGAAAACCTCATCAATAAATGATTTTCCATGTTGAAATCACTGTGAACTATCACACTTACCTGTCAGAAACTCTTCCCTGTTTATTGACAGCTGCATAAAAATGAATAATTTTCAAGGTTGCGATTCACAAGTGTCATAATTGACACTCGATGGCGTAAATTATTTTCATGATTTTGTTGGTGTAACCCAACTGCCAAAACTCTACTGCCTATGACCTTTCTGTCAATCCTCTTGGCACATGAGGATTTTCTTAGACTAAAAAGGGTAGAAAGAAAATGAAACTGTTAATGTCATAACTTTTTTCTTTAGGCTTAATTTTTTTTTATCTACCCTCACTCGTTTCACTTTGAATTTCTGACGTCATAGTTTTCATTATAGTTAATTAGATGCATATTAATAGTTTAATTTTATTCCAAAAGGAAATTCTTCGAATATATGAGTTTTTTTCATTGGCGGTCTCTTTGTATTTCACATTCGATTTAAATTTTGTTCGGGAGAAATTACATGGTGTAAAATTATTCTTGGATTGTATCGAATTTCCCAAGGAAGTAGAAACAAATATTAATTTTGTTAGGATATTTCATTGTTGCGTTTGAAAATGATAATTATATATAACAGTCATACATAATTTAACTCTACTTTCCCTATAAGGTTGAAAAGGTTTTCATTCCTTAAAATATTTTCTTACTGATGTGTCAAAACGAGAAATAAATAAAAGCAATAAATATTACCTAATATGTAAGACTGGTAACATGTCGGAAAGGTGGTCTGAAGCAGAAACAGACTCCTCTGAGAAAGATAGGTAAAGAGAACGTTAAAATTTGTGTTTCAAGGGCATTTTTATAGTTTCTAACGAGTTTTTTTTAGCTCGGGATTTATGCTAGCCTTAATTTTCTTCGTGTTATAGTTTTTTTTCTCTTTTTGACTGGTTCGAAGTTAAGGGAAAGATTGTTTAACCCTACACTGCATAGCGTTGCCAATTGGCTACATGAACTTTTTTTACTTATGACCATGCATAAGGCAACTCAATCATAAAAAGCAAGTATAAAGTGTCCTTAAAGCAAATATAACCATCTATCTTCAAAATTATTTTTTTAAAAACTGTTCCAATGTTTTCTTATTGCACTAAAAAACACATATATGTCTTTCAAAGAACAAAAAATCATGCAGTGTAGGGTTAAACTAAAAAATGAAGCATGAAACTGTGGTCTTCTGTCCGAGATCTTATGATTAAAAAAAAGATACCGTAAAGTCGGGTTACTTGGACCCTAGGGGGTTACTTGAGCCCATTACAGTAAAATGATAACATCTAGGTTTGGTACTTATTAGTTGAAGACTTGCACGTAGTTCCTCGTTTCTCCGCAAGGTAGAAGCACTCTGCAATATCTAACGCTAGTACCAAACCCAGATTTTATCATTTTACTGTGGGCTCAAGTAACCTCCTTGTGGGTCCAAGTAACCCGACTTTACGGTATTTCAACTAAGAATAACAGCAAATCAAAAGTTATTGCATGGAGGGGGGAGTACACTGATGAAACGGCAGACAATTTTTTACGTCGACGACTCTACTTTCAAATTTTTTATCTTTTTAACCGACTTCAAAAAAGGAGGAGGTTCTCAATTCAAAGCGTTTGTTTTTTTGTTTTTTTTTTTGTTTGTTCGCGCATAACATCTGATCTACTGAACCGATTTGGACGATTTTTTTTTAATCGATAGGAGATGGTGCAACTTAGGTACCATGTACTCATATGACGATATTTGTTCACTAGAAAAAAAGTTATGATCGAAAATTTAAAAGTTCATGTTATTTAAAACAATATGTAATACGTGCTATCGTAAATCCAATGAGAGACCCGATGATAAAGTGGTTAAACGCGTCAGGTTGAAGTTCCTGACGGAATGAGATCGAGTCCAGGTCTGCGAGGATTTTTTTAAAAGCTGCATATTTTTTTTTTAACTGTATTTTGATTGTTTTAAGTGCACTTACACTAAAAAGAATGAAATAAAATATTTTTGGGGAAAAATAGAACCGACTTCAGTTAGAAATTACTCTAAAAAGTAAAAAAAAAAAAATTCTTTGAACACCATCGAAACTACTTTTAAACATAAGTTTTGAAGTCGGCGCAAAAACAAGGTATAGAATCCTACGCAACTACAATTCAACTATAAATACAAATTTTAATGGATCCAGGTTCTTTAAAAGCATTCGCATTCATTTCATTGATTACCATACATTCGTGTAATGGTACAAATATTTTGCTTTTAATTTTCAATGGTTTCTCTGAAAAATGTTGGCCAAATATGGTTAAATATCATTTTACCTATCGTTTTCGCGCCGACTTCAAAACTTATGTTTAAAAGTAGTTTCGATGGTGTTCAAAGAAAAAAAAATATTTTTTACTTTTTAGGGCAATTTCCAACTGAAGTCGGTTCTATTTTTCCCCAAAAATATTTTCAATATTTATATTTAAAAAAATTATATTTGTTTTTTATTTTTATTTATTTATTTATTTATTTATTTATTATATTCATTTATTTATTTTATTCTTAGCAATATTTTAACATCGCGTGAAGTCTTCTATCATGTTTTATTTTTCGTCTCCCCACCCCCCCTCTCTCTCTTTAAATTTGGGAAAGGGTCAATTCATGCGAATTTATACAGGAATTTGAAACAATGCTGCTGATTATTTTTGATTTTTAAAATTTTTGCCTGTTAATTAATTGTTATATCGGGAGCCTGAAACAATGGTTTAAAAAATTTTAAACCTTCAGAATTTTTTTGGCAACCACTTTTAAGTAGCTGCGGAAGTGACTTTTCATGAAAAGAGTACTTTACGAGGATGCTTAGAACTTTTTTATTTATAAATATATCAAAATGATTTAAAAGCCATTTGATTGGGTAGAAAATTATCTAAATTTTTGTAACAGTTATTTTTCTGATAATTATTATCAAATTTGTCTAAAATTGGCTTAAAAATAAGATTTTCTGTGTGAAATTTTACATTTTTTGCATAAAAATATTAGTAGAAGGAATTAAGACTCACTCTTACTTTTTTTTCCTAGAATAGATATCTCATAGGACCTTAGATATCTTCCTAGGAGCAGTATGAAACATTTGAAGAAAGTCCTTTTTTCTGATATAATTAGTCAAACTTGGCAGTTTGGAGAAAAAATGCTAAATTCATGATTTAATATCTAAAAAGGGACTGAATGAAAATCTATCAAAATTTAACTGGATAATCTTCTTATAGTAGTAAATATGTAGCAAAAGTTTTATGAGTGATCTTCTTGGTAGTTTCAGATACACGTATAGAGCCTCGAACTTGTCTGAAAAGTCGCATTTATTTTCACGCACTGAAATCATCATAATGCAAAATTTATGCTTCTCATAATATTAGATGCTTTTTTTTTTTTTTTTGAGGTATAAACTAACAATTTTACAAAAATATATGATATTTAAATTTATTCTCCATTTATAGAAAGAAATAATTCAGATATTTCATTGTAAAATTTGCAAGTATCGATTGCCAAATACATAAGAATTTTTTAACCCCTTAAATCCGACCGAACTCAGAATGGACCCAAGTCGCAATTTCGAAACCGAAAAAGTGTGACCATATTTTTTCCTGGATATGTGGATCAATGCAGAGTGAAAATTGAGGAATTGGATGATAAAACACAACTTTTAGTTGTTGCAGGGCTCAAAAAATTGCTCAATTATTTGAATTTAAGCTGTACATCCTGCCATTTTCCGCGAGAATACGTCAACCATTTTCTGCTGTTATACAGAAATATCGCGGAAAATGGTAGGATCTAGAGCTTAAATTTGGACTTTGAGCAATTTTTTGGTGTTATAGTGGGTTTTTAACGCTTTGAACTTTTAAAAATGGATGAAAAGTTGTTGGTTAGATTAGAACTATATTTGTTCTTGCTCGGGTGTTCTTATGAAGAGCGTGAAAACCCAATTTTGCAGTAGAAAATCTTGTTTTTAATGACTAACGCATAGAAAAGAAGCATTTTTATTGGCCCTGCAACAGCCAATAGTTGTGTTTTATCATCCGATTCCTCGATTTTCACTCTGCATTGATCCACATAGCCAGGATAAAAATATGGTCACACTTTTTCGGTTTCGAAATTGCGACTTGGATCTATTCCGAGTTCTGTCAGATTTAAGGGGTTAAAAAAAATCAAAATTGTAGCAGTCGTGAGACATACAAGAATTTTGCCTCATTTTGAGTCCAAATAGAAGATGCTATCTCAAAATGAGCGAGTTCGGAGGATTTTTGGCCAGTATGCCACACTGCGCTGTCTCCATATCAGAATACAGGGATTTGTTTAGAAATTTGTTCTTATGCATTTCGCAATCGATATTTGCATATTTTACAATGAAATATCTGAATTATTTCTTTCTGTAAATGGAAAATAAATTTAAATATAATATATTTTTGTAAAAGGGTTAGTTTATACCTCAAAAAACACATCTAATATTATGAGAAGAAAAAGCTTTGCATTATGATGAATTCTGGAATTGAAAATAAAAACGATTTTTCAGACAAATTCGAGGCTCTATATCTCTCAAACTACCAAGATATCATTCATACAACTTTTGCTACATATTTACTACTATAAGAAGATTATCCCGTTAAATTTTGATAGATTTTCATTCAGTCCCTTTTCAGATATTAAATCACGAATTTAGCATGTTTTCAAAATGCCAAGTTTGACTAATTACACCCTTGTGCAAATTAATTGAAACAAAATATTTTTTTCATGACTTTAAAATTATCACTTTATACTTCACCGATTATGCTAAAATTAGTAAAAATATGGATGAGATACTTAAATCCTTTACCTATCATCAATTTCCACTAATCAGAAGCTTATCTACTGTTCAAAGGCACCTTATTGTACCGATCGGCCAGTCTATCGGTTTATGAAGAAACAGCTTCTGACTCCACCAATGAAGAAAAATCGCTATTTGTGGGTGTTAAAATATAAGAATTGAGCAGCTAAAAATTGGAGGAAACGACTATTTAGTGACAAAATTTATTTCATTATCCAAGGTCAACGAACTCAAGACGTACGGAGATCTTCAGGTGAAAGAATTCAGGTTTTCAATATGAAAACATTTGTAAATCACCCTCAAAAGATGTTTTGAGATTGTTTCGGTTACAATGGGGTTGGATCCTTAAAGAATGTTGATGGTATGATGTATTCTGAGAAATCTCTTGCTATTCTGGAAAGAAAATGCTTTACTAGTGTTGAAGAAACGATATCCACATGAAACGGTATTTTTCCAGCAGGATTTAGCCCCTTGCCATGCGTCCAAATGACCAAGAAATTCATGTCTGAGAACCAAATTGAGACATCTAAATAGCCTGAGCTCTCCTGATATCAATCCAATCGAGAATCTTTGGGCTATATGCAAAAATCGACTATTGCATGAGGACTGTTCAACTATGGAGAAGCTAATCACTGCGCTAATTCATAGACACACATATTACAAATGAGTGTAAAAAATTGATAGATTCCATAGTGAATCGTGTCCAAATGTTTAAAAAGAGTTGTAGACATTATATTATGTTATAAAAACTTTTGGCTTTATATAAATTCAAACAAAATAGTTCTTTTCTTATTTTCTCAATTTTTCGAGTTTGTTTCAATTAATTTGCACAAGGGTGTATATCAAAAAAAGGACTTTCTTCAAATGTTTCATACTGCTCCTAGGAATGGTCCTATGAGATATCTATTTAAGGAAAAAAAAAATAAGAGTGAGTCTTAATTCCTCCTACTAATATTTTTATGCTAAAAGTGCAAAATTTCACACAGAAAATCTTATTTTTAAGCCCATTTTACACAAGTTTGATAATAATTATCAGGAAAATAACTGTTTATAGAAATTTAGGTCATTTTCTGCTCAATCAAATGGTTTTAAAATCATTTTGATATATTCATAAATAAAAAAGTTTTAAGTATCCTCGTAAAGTACTCTTTTCCTGAAAAGTCGCTTCCGCAGCTACTTTAAAGTGGTTGGCAAAAAATTCTGAAGGCTTAAAATTTTTTAAACCATTGTTTCAGGCTCCCAATATGACAGTTAACTGACACGCAAAAATTTTTAAAAATCAGAAAAAGTGAGCAACATGGTCTGTATGATTTCACATGGTACCCGAAAGTATTTAGATTGGAAAACGAGCTTGAATAGCACTTATAACGCATAAACTCAGCAGCATTTATTTATCTTCCTGTTTTCCTTCTGTGCTACCTTTAAAAGAACACTTTAAAAAAATAATTGCAAACAAAATATAGATATATTTTTAAATGAATAATAAAATGCAAATAAAATATTTTGTGGAACAGAAAACAATTGGGCATTTTTTTGTCAGTGAATATAGCTGCGGGTATTAAAAATTGTAATGAAAATGTGGAAAACATCATAAATTCAATTTTTTTAACTAGAGAATGAGAAATAAGTGAGGCTTGAAAGTTACATGACATCGATGCCCTGCTAAATAATCCATTAAAATTGGTTGTTTGTAAATAATCATGTCGGAGTTATAAAAGTCATGCTTCGCTAGAAACGTGACAATGCATCTGATTTGCGTGGGTCTAAGTGGAGAAAAGTAGGTAACTAGTAGATAATCGATTACTAAGATCAAACTTATTCATAAAATTCGACTTGAGAGCAGCAAAAGTTTAATTTGGGATTTAATTTTTTTATGCTTAGCGATGATAAAAAGACTGAAATACGGTAAACTCTCAATTATCCGCGAGGGTCTCGGGAAAGAAACAAACACAATTAGCTGATTTTTTTCGAAAAAGCATGAATCTATATTTTGTTTTTTCTCAACATTCCTTACACAAGAGTGCGGTGTACTTCCTCCAATAAATTATTTTACCTGGGCGTTATCGTAAAGTACCACTTCTTTATAGATTTTATACCCTTGAGATCTTCAAATACAAATAATAATTTATTCTTTATCTATCGTCACTGTTTGCACATATAACGTTTTAAGTGTAATGCAATTATTTTTAAGCAAAAGACTTTTTTTTCATCTTCTTTACCCCTTATTTTATGATTTTTCGGATTACCCGCAATATCCGTGCCACTTAATTCCGCGGATAATCGGGAGTTTATTGTATATAAAATCAATTTCTTGTTCATTTTCTATGCAAAAAGAAAAAAAGAATAAAGCATATACTGGATCCCCGGTGGCAGAAACAGGGGTGGTCTGTTATTGCTTTACATGTATTATACCTTTCTGTTTTGCATCATTTTTGGTGAGAAGTTGCTTGGTGTCGCCAAGTTTGGCTTCATTTTGCGACATTTGGAACCTGACTGTATTTTTTTTTTTTTTTTTTTTAATAATTTATAGACGGACCCCTGAAACATTTTGAATCGTCTCTTATCAAAACTATGAGAATCTACTGGAATCTTTTAGAATTCTCTTTAGCAGATACAAGTAGATGAGCTCAGCAACATAACTTTAGTTCAGGTTGTTCTGTGAATCGTTACTATTCGGTTTACGAATGTGTCTTTACTCTGTAGTTTTGAATTACTATTTCACGTAATTTGGATTTAATTCTGTCAGGTGAAAGTTGAGTGAACTGTGATTATTGATATTTGCTTAATTTCTGGATGTTTAGCAATTGCAGTAAAATGCATCGAGCGCGGAAATAACTACGTATAACACTAACATATGCAAGTAATTTTTAACCCTAATATTCGACGTTTTATGTAAAAATTGACATGAATTAGAATAATAAAGTAACGGCTTATCGATTTTTTTAAAAATACACTGAAAAAAATAAACTGTTGCTTTTACAGTATAATACTGGCAGCAGAGTTTCCAATTTAAAACTTAAATGCACAGTAATAAACTGTAAAACTAGCAATTTTAGTTTATTACTGCAAAGCAGCAATTTTGCAGTTTATTTCTACAATTTTAGTTTATTACCACAAAATTATCTGTGTCATACTGTAAAAACAATTGTAAAATACTGGCAGCAGAGGTTCTAGTTTAAAACTAAAATGCACAATAATAAACTGTAAAATCAGCAATTTTAGAGTTCATTACTGTAAAGCAGCAATTTTACAGTTAATTACTGTAAAATGAAAAATTTTACTGTTTATTACAATAAAATTAGCAATTTTTAGTTTGTTACTATAAATTTGCTTGATTATAATGTAGAAACAACATCTGAGCCAATATTTAGAAAAGTGCCAATTTGAAGTTGGAGTTTTCTGAAAAAAAAATTTTTTTGCAGAAAAAAACTAATATTGGATTTTAAGTCTAAAGTGGGTCTAAATGCAAGAAAATAAAAGGGGGGAGGTCAAGGAAGTTATTTACCCCCTCCTTAGATTACTCACTTTTAAGCCGTTACAGATCTGATGAATGTTACAGATCTGATGTTAATATGAGTTACATATTTGAGTTTATGCTATCAGTCTTCGTTAACATCTCTAAATATGATATCATTTCCTTGCATTTTTAACATAGAATTAAGATAATTATATTAAAATATATATATTAGGCTAAAAAATCAAATTTCATTATGAAAAAGCATTTCTTGGAAATAAAAATGAGCGATAAGGTTTTTAGATAAAATAAATTATGAGATTACCAAATCCAAGCTAATAAAACATTTGTTTTGTTTTAAAACAACACACAACTTCAACTTTTTCAACACACAACTCTGCTGCTTGCTTTTCTTTAATTAGTTGCAGGAAAAATTTAATTTCTTGATCAGAAATTCAAATTTAGCATGCTAGTTATTATCTAGTTATTTAGCGAAGTTATAAGAAATTGAGGCACAAAAAAATAAATTAATTAATTAATTAAAATAATAATAATTAATTAACTTAATTTCTGCAGTGTCAATTTTTCTTATTTTACTAACTTCTATTGTTAGGTCATACAAACCACAAATGAAGCAATTGTACTAAAACTCATTGCTTTTCATTTTTTAAGAACAAAAATATTCAATATATATGGCTAAAGTATGATTTTTGCTTTTTATAATTCTGAAACGTGTGAGTTAGTTCTGTAACATATTTGCTGTTTTTCAATGTTACCGCTCTGACTGTTACCGATCTGACAAACTGACAAAGTTTTTTTTTTTTTATTTCCGAGTCGATCGCACTAAACCAAAATCAAACACGTGGTTTTTTCACTTGTAACAAAGGACTATACTTATATATAAAATAATTTTTAAAATAATAAAAACTGCGCATTTTAGAGCGTGTTACCGATCTGATGACTCAAATGACACACATTTTATAAAATCACTTAAAAAATCTTACCCACAATTTTAGATGCAGAAATGCAAACTTTTAATTACAATTCAATAAAACTTTCCACCAGGTACTCAGTATCACGTGGTATAGGAGCAGGAAATGATTTTGGGAGCCTAAACATAGATCGGAAGTTATTGTTACCACTCTGACGACGGAACTTGGGACACGCTTATTTCGCATCAGCTAGAAAATCAGAAATCGATTAAAACAAAAATGAAGTAAAATATTAACAAAGGGGTAAAAATAGAATCGTTTTTTGTACAAGTGCGTTTTTTTAGGAAGTTAGAAAGTGCGCATGACCTGTTTGCATGCTAAGCTTTGCTACTTGGGACACGTTACCGATCTGATTTTTGATGTATAAACACAATATTTTCTGATGAAAAAAAATTTTTTTTTTCTGATGTTATTAGATGAAATGAAAGAAAAACTTATCTTCTTTCTGGGGAAAATTATTTTTTTAACTAGTTATTGAAATACTGGTGAAAATTCACTTGGGACTCAAATTGGCACTTTTCTAAATATTAGCTCATCTATTTTTTATAGTGTATATGTTAAAATGTACTATGTTACTCTGTAGGAAAGTACTTTTCATTTTCAGAAGGAATTTTTCAAATAGATGCTGCAGTTCCGGAGATTACCCGGAGCATATAAACATACAAAATGCACTCTTCATCTTTATAATATTAGTATAGATTTGTATAAAGATGGAGTCATGTACAGTCATTCCCTTTGTTTAAAAAAAAAAGCCTTTCAACTTTACTGACAATCTCTTACCTTCGTCAATGAACAATGATTATAAAGGAATTTATTTCGACTTTTATTAATTTTTTTAAATTATTATTTCTTGAAACGAAAATGCTCAGAATCTCTCCCATTTTCCCAATTTTTCGATGTTGTTTATTCACTTGTTTATTTTTAATTTTTTGTTTATTTGTTTATTATTTATTCCTCTCTTTTTTGATAATGGCTAAAATTAAAAAGATAAAATAGCCTTTGAAATATTCAAATCTGAAAAGTATTTTTAATCACATTTTATATCAATAGCCAATACTGTTCGTGCAAAGAAAATAGGTCTTTTAGGTCAGTATGCATTAAATTTTCCCATAGACACGCTATTGCTAACGTATTAAATTTTTCAAAAACTTCCTTTGAAATTACCAAATCAAAAAATTTTTTCTACACATACAAAATCAAAAGTTTTTTTTTTTTTTCAGTAAAATTTATTGTCAATAACATAATTTTTTAAAGTGTTTAAAAAATACATAAGAAATTTTTATTTATTTTTGAAAACAAAAAAATAGGTTAATTTATTAAGTATTTTAAAGGATTGAAAGGAGGGAAAAAAAAGAAATTAAAAAGAAAATATTTCTTGGAAATTTTGTCTCAAAATGAGTTTTGAAATTTCAAGGAATAAAAACCGTACAAGACTATCCCTATTGCTGTGAGACTTGCATGTTCTTTCCCTTCAAAAAGCTTCACGATGAAGTGATGAAACTATAAAGTCATTTACAAACACTTAAACTTTTACTTTGTCACGCGAGACCAGTTACGTTTCCGAGGTCAAATCCCTTGGATATTGAGAGTCTTCTGTGAGGTACTTCCTTTTTTTCACTCTTAATGAGTTGTCAGTTTTCTCCTTCGGAAATTGCAGGGCCTCAAAATAAACGCTTTAACCTCAGTTTTTTCATTTGTTTAACCTATTTTATGCCCCTCAACCTTGCGTCACTTCTTGTTCTATCGTGTGCAAAAAATAAGTAATTTTCAGTTGACTTATTACAGCATTGTTTAAAAATGGGCTTAATTTAATGCTGTGGATATTTTCAACTATTTGCTAAATTAAAGTATAATTAAAATCATTGTTTCTAAAATTTTCACTATGTGATTTGTGATCGTGTCAAACGAATGAATTTAATAAGACATTATTTTAATATGCATGATCAGTGAAACGTAATTATTTTCTTACAGCTGTTTTACAATGTAAGTACAATTTTCATTTAAAAGACATTTTTTTTTCATATTTTAAGGAAAACTCTGAACGCATCAACCACAACTTGCGATGGCATAGTTATTACTTTTCGGGACTATGCAAATTACTTCCAAAAGAATTAGCAAAAATCTCTCAAAAAATTAATAAAATACCTTTATCTCGTTTTGAAAAATATTTTTGAGATAGATTCATTCTGCTGTTTTTCTTCTTTTTTTTCGACTTTTCTTTTTCTCTCTCTCTCTTTTTTTCTTTTTTTTTTTTTTTTTTTTTTGAACGGGGTTTTTTAATTTTCTTCCTTATGTACTCTTATTTTTGCTTTCGTACGTTATTGTTCACTCACATCATTGTAAATTCATTTAAATTTTGTTATTTTCTTAACCCATTAATACCTAGCGTCCCTTTTTAGGGACGGTCTAAAAAAGGGTCTGAATTTCCCCAAAATGAATATTTCAACCAAATAATAGTATTCAATTTGTACCTTGGTATTGTTTCAATTCGTTATTAACAGATTGCAGCACATAACCATTGTAAAGTGTGTTCTGTAGCAGTTTTAACATGACCTTTATCAAAAATGACATCATTCACAATCTCAAGAAAAGAAGCTAAGGTTTCAAAGTTATTCCTAGCTTCCCAGTTTATGTTAATTGCTGATTTTATTTCTTCTTATAAAATGTCTGTTTAAATATTATATCGTAGGCAGAAAAAAAATTTAGTAAACAAAGTATATACCCTCTGGGGTCTATCGTAACTTTTAAGGGACGATTCTTCTTTCCTTAATAAAAAAATTATTTTTTACATAATATTTTTTTTATTACTTTTTTTTATTTTTTTTATTTTATTATGTCATAGTTATTTGGGATAGGCATTTAACGTATCTCACCAAGGAAAGAGTTCTTGATTTCAATTATATTCAGCACAAAGTCCGCGCTACAAACGCAAATATTTTTCTTACAAAAAAAGTTCATTCATCTTTAGTCATGAATAAAGATGGAATCGCTGAGCACAGAAAATGTTTTGAATGAACCATCATTCAAAAGAAGTTATTTCTTTGGAGAAACAGCATTCATCAACTATTGATTCAAAATAAAAGATGTCGTGTTCAATATTGCTGTATTTACTTCTATGCATCTGAAGAATTGAGAGCTGAACTTTCAGTTTCTTTTTGGACAAAAAAGTGAGTACGTTTTTTGAGAATTTGGAAAATACTTCCTGATTTTGCTATTGGGGGGGGGGGGTCACGCTGGAATAACTTTAGCTCTAAATACTCGCTGTAAGAATGTTTTACAAAGTATTTAGTAAACTTAATGTTGTAAGGTCTCTTTATACCTCAAAAAAAACTTTACGTTTATTTTAAATTTGTTTTTTCAAGCAAGCTGTGGCCTTAAAATGTAATCATTATAGTTGACATGAGCAACAATGAACAGTGCAACACAAGTCCTTCTGCGGTGAGATCCAAATGATTTCTACTCAGCTGTAAAAGAATCCAGCGTCAGCTAGAAAATGCTAAAGCAGAAAATAGACTTTCCTTTACAATCTTCAAACGGGACAGTCTCGAAGGTACGAAAATAAAGCTTTTATAAGAGATTTAATTTAAAACACCAAAAGGTATTCTAAAAGGAGCTAGATGGAGCCTGGAAATGGCAGTTTATGCCCCATTCTTCAGGAAGTAGGAACATTTTAATCTGTCCTCAACTCGAAATAATATGGTATATAAAAATCAACGCTTTTTTGTTCATTACGCTCTTGCTTTGGCAAAATCAGTGCTTTTTTTTCGGTACCAACAAGCACCTCGTTTTTACTGAATTTGTTGTTGTTGTCGTGTACATGCTGGGCTGGCAAAGTTGAGGTGACCTGCTTCACTTTTCCAACTGTGCCATGATTTGGTGTGAAGTCCGACTTCCACGGTACACGCATGCCATAGGGACCCGTTTATGGGGTAGGCAACCTTTCATAGCACAACAACACATTCACACAACGAAAGGACAAAGACAGGAGAGAGAAAGTCCGATCATGCCCAAGCGGGATGCAAACCCGGGACCACTCCATCCCGGTCAGACTTCTCTGACCACTAGCCGAGGTGACCGGCTTTACTGCCTTTTAAAAAGTTTAGTGAATTTCCATCCCGAGCTATCTCATAAACCATTGGATCTATGCTGCGCCCAAGGAGGAAGTGAATGGAAAAATGTAACCTTTTCAAGATTCTTTTTTCTGGAAATCAAAATATTTCAGGATAATCCCTTTATCTATAAATAGTGGCGGAGGGTTTTGAAAATGAGTGGGAGTACTTAAATATAAAATAAATAGAATGGTATTTAAAAATGGCTCAAATTTCAAAATGTAGCCCTTAGTAAAATATTTTCCGTATCTCTAAGGACATGGGTTTAATTAAAGCTAGCACAACTATTACTTTTTAATTTTTTTCCCTACAATTAATGAGTGCAAACAAAATGAATCCACATAGAAATAGCACTTTGCTTTAACCATTAAAATAGAAATGTGTGCTGTCAAGCAGAAATCTATCAGTTTGACCGATTTTGGAATATCTCATCAACTTCCCCAGCCCTGACGAAAGTAATTGTGGATGTTTTTAACTTAAAAACAAGAGAGAGAGGGAAAAAAAATTAAATTTTCTCCTCGTTCATTTTTTAAGAAAAAACAAACTTATTAATCTATTATAACGCTGAAACTCTTTCTATACCAATACTAAATCACATGACTTTAATCATTGTTTTACGCCAGGTCCGTCATTTAGAGGGGTCAGGGGGGTCGATTGCCCCCCCCCCCGGCTTTGAGAAATCAATGTGTTTAGATATAAGTGGGCGTGGTTTTGTGGGTTTTCGATAAAATTTACATTGATTTTGCACCCTTTGACACCCCCCCCTCCCACCTGGAAAAGTGCGAAATGACAGCCCTGTTTCACGCTTAGCCATTATGTAGCTGGTGCAAGTTACTGGAAATATATTTTCCCAAACATAAATTGATATCAGGACTAACGATTGTACTGGGAAGATTTACCTTCAAACTATATTTACTTTATAATTCGAATCATTTTTTTTAATTTAATTTTATTATTTTTTATTTATTTATTTATTTTTTTATTTATTTATTTTTTTTTTTGTCGAAAAGAATGTTCAAAATATCTATATCTACTTATATTAAAAACTGAGTATCTTTCTAACTATCTTTCTTTCTATGTCACGCTTCTTTCTCCTGAACGCCAATGAACTGAAAGTCGAAACAGGTACCGATAAATAGGTAATTTTTCAGGCTTCATTAGTTTAATTTATATAATTATACGATTTTAATTAGCGAAGATATCAATTAAGAAGTACCGTAAAGTCGGGTTACTTGGACCCACAAGGAGGTTACTTGAGCCCACAGTAAAATGATAAAATCTGGGTTTGGTACTAGCGTTAGATATTGCAGAGTGCTTCTACCTTGCGGAGAAACGAGGAACTACGTGCAAGTCTTCAACTAATAAGTACCAAACCTAGATGTTATCATTTTACTGTAATGGGCTCAAGTAACCCCCTAGGGTCCAAGTAACCCGACTTTACGGTAGTCAAATTTAAAGCGTTTAAGCCCAATAAATGATAAAATATGAAATCCATTGTTGCAAAACGTGGTTGCTATGAAACAGTAATAACAATGATAATGAGAATTTTGAATGAAGGCTTAACTAAATCAAACACGAAACTCATAAGCGGGCCACTTACGTAGTATTTCTATCGCCAGCTACTTGTAATATTTTGAAACATTCATTTGTTGGAAAGCCATCTACTTATATTAAAAACTGAGTATCTATGTCTGCTTCTTACCCTTGAGCGAGCAGAACTTGCTGTAACTTTCCTCACCAGTTTGAAGGCTCGAAGCATCTCAATAATTCGAATGATTTTTTTGATGCAAGAAAAAGTGAAAGCGTGAAGCGCCTGTTAACGAGCCGCCTTGGCGGCGAGTATTTTTTTGAAACATTCTTTCTACTTTAAAGGCGCGAAGCGCCCGTGCAACGCCGGGCCGCGCAGCTAGCTGCTTGGATTCACATCAGGTTGTTCCACGGAGCATGCCCTACAAAGACTTTTTGATAAAATTTACAACAGCACAAATAATGACAAACTTACCCTTTTGATCTCAATTGATGTAATAGGAGCCTTTGACAATATAACATGGAACTCAATATTGCAGCAACTACTTCGCTCAAAATGCGAAAGCGGGGTATATGGATTATACAAAAGTTTTTTATCAGAGAGAACTATCACAATCATTTCAGGATCCACTTTGGTTAATACAATCCCATCCAAAGGATGCCCGCAAGGATCTTGTAGTGGTCCAGAGCTCTGTAATCTTGTTCTAGCACCTCTACTTGACATTTCGTGGCCAGAAAACGTCAAAATACAAGCATTTGCAGACGACATCATCTTTGTGGTTTCAGCCTCAACTCGGAATGCACTTGAGTCCTCAGCCAATGAAGCACTTAGAGTACTGCAAGATTGGCTCCAAGAAAATAAATTACAAGCATGTTCTGAAAAAACCAAAGCCCTTTTTCTTTCCAAACCCAAAAATTATGTTCGACAGCCAATCTTAAGGTTTGGTGACAATTTTATTAAAAGATACAAAGAAATAGATTATCTTGGAGTCAGGCTGAACAAAAATCTTAACTGTACAGCACATTTGGAAAAAATCCATAAGAAATCTATTCATCTTCTTAGTAAGCTGCAATGCATCTCTGGAAAATCTTGGGGAGCTAATATCCAACTACGCAGATTATTATATCAAACAGTGATAGAACCTTCAATTCTTTACGCAGCTGCAGTATGGGGCCCATTTTTAAAGCAGAAAGACCTAAAGAAATTAGCTACCATTCAACGCCATTTCCTTCTTGTTGTTTTGGGAGCATATAAAACATCAGCTCATACCACCTTACATGTCCTTGCGGGAATTCCCCCCATTGCTCTTACAGTTAATCTAAAATCAACTTTAGGAAATGTCTTCATAAGGAAAACTACAGCAGAAGTATCCCTTAATAATGTCAATTCATCCAATGACTTTGAAGCAGCAAGCCAAAAATGGACTGAACATCCTTTAATACAGTGCGCTACTCCGAATATTAGTTTGGAAGAACCGAATATTTTAACACTGCACACTGGGATTTTCACAGACGGATCGAAAATATGTGATGGAACCGGCTCAGCTTTTACTCACATCTCCAACAATAAGGTTGTCTACGATTGGTCAGCCAAACTTACAGCGTATAATTCAGTATTTCAAGCGGAGCTTTTTTCAATCTTTCACGCTTTACTTTATATTGCATCAGAAAACATTACCTTCAACACTACAATCTTCTCTGATAGTTTATCTTCGCTTAAAGCAATCAAGGACCCAATGCATTCTTCAAAGTTAGTCAGAGACATCCAATCCCTCTGCAGAGAACATCCAAACATAAATCTATCCTGGGTTAGAGCCCATAAGGGACACTTTGGCAATGAACGAGCCGACTTTTTAGCTAAAACTGCAGCAATGAACCCAGCACATTCATTAGTATTCAAAATTCCTCTACCAAAATCTTTCCTCAAACATCACCTTTGGTCTAATCTTCTTCAAAATTGGCAGAAAATCTGGGACACTGCAGAAACCGGTCGGAGAGTTCACGAAATCCTACCAAAAGTCAAGCTAAAACCACGATGCAAATATCCTATGGAAGTACAATTTCTCAGTGCACATGGTCCATTTCCTTCATATCTGCACAGATTCAAAATAATAAGCTCACCATTATGTGTTTGCAGCCAACTTGGAACTCCTGAACATTACGTATTCAATTGTCCATTAACTAGCTCTTTCCATTGCATATATAATTCCAACCTTCCTGTATCCAAAAATATAGCTCATATTCTTCATCATCCAGCTACCCGCAAGAATCTTCATAAAATAATGTTTTTACTCAGCACTCAAATAGAAGACTTCAAATATCCTGCCTAAAACTTCAAATGTTATATTATTGTCTTTTTCTGTATATATCAAAATTGTTTTTCCTTTTATTATTATTTTTTCCATGTAATTTGTTTTGTTCATTCCTCCCAGCCACCACATCCGGTTAAACCCTCATCAGGGTAGGTACGGTGGTGACTGGTGGGGTTTAAATAAATAAATAAATAAAATAAATATTAAAGGGATGTTTAAAAAATCACTTGCGTTTGAAGAATAAATTATACGCAATGTTCCATCTTTGGAACAACCTTGATCTTGCAGCCTTCGATGGATGGGTATCAATTAATGTCAGGTGACCTGTCATCGGAGCAAATTATTCGAGCTATATTTGTCAGTTAAACTGTCACTCTTCAAGTCAGCGTTCCTTTATTCGGAACGTTCTTTACATGCCCTTGTGAGAACAACCGGACTTCGGGAAAGCATTGACGTTGCAGACTCATTGTTTGGTTGGCACTGCATGTAACATTCAGCAAATCGTGATTTGTCTTTCATGTCAAAGTTCATGTAGAACGGGGAAAAGTAAAATTGTGTACGTAATTTTCATTGCACTTATGTGCCTCCTGAAACTTTATTTGCTCCCCGCTTATAAAAGCAGGGGATGTAGAAACAGTAAATGTTATCAATTAGAATTAATAGGTTGTATTTATTAAAACAAACTCCACCACAATAAAAATTTATTTTAATAACTTAACAGATAACGCTCTCTTTCTTGATCAGACATTCTCAATACTTTCGCTCAACCTGCTTTAGACACACATTCAGCTTTGATGAATCTATCCAGGAAACCACACGAATTGTGAAATAATGATTATTTTTAAAGGGCAAAACCCTAATAATCCAGCACAATGACTAATAAAGGACTCATGTCATCCAAATAATTGAAGGTATGGCTTAAGCAAAATAGCCTATAAATTGAGCCAAGGCACATAAACAAATTAGTGAGCAGAATAAAAATTGTGTTTGAATTCAAGAGAATGAAACATCAAACTGAAAAAGAAAATTACGAAGATGCACTACGAAAATAGACAATACTGCCTAGTGAAAATGGCTTCTTCAAAGTTACAATGTTATTCAAGGTAACTTTAAGCCACGTCGGAAATGGAATACAAAATAAATTATTTTATGAAAGTAGTACAACTTTCATAAAATAATTTATTTTGTATTCCAACTTTCATAAAATAATTTATTTTGTAATTTATTTTGTATTGTAACAAAATTTTATTTTGCTGGTGAATTTTGCAGTACTTGAAAATTCTGCCTTTTTACTGCATAAAATCACAAAATTTCTCTCATTTATAATATGACATAGAAATTTTCAATGTGGGGGAAATACGATTTCCCCAAGTCTAAAAGCAGCATCCAAATCGTAAATTCAGAATCAATGCGTGATGCTATTTGCCATGTGCCATATTGCCAACTTTTATTTCGAAAATAAAAAGCAAGGAAATATTCCATAGCGTTGGCAGGAGGAGAGATCATAATGGTTGCTACTATTTTTTTCTCCCAGTTAAATATGCTAAAAAATTTGAAATGGCGCCCCACAGTTACCCTAGTTTTCTGTACTGCTTTACTTTTTTTTAACAGATATTTATTTTTATATTATTTATTTATTCATTCATTTATTTCTTGAGATGTACCACCATTGTCTCGGTGAGCGATATCATTTACGGTTTTCGCTCTGGAACGACGGATTACAACTAACCTATATTCCGATTTCATGATAGATCTGCTGCTGGAACGCGGCCGTTTGTTAGCAGTTTAACGACCACAAAGGCACGGCTTATTACATGACGAAATCTCTTATTAAGACTGGCTGGGATTCCTTCTCCTCGAACTTGACAATGCAGGAAGAAAAAAGATTCATTGTCTGTGAATAACTGCCGCACTCACAGTTCCTGATGGAAATTCTGAGAGCTTTAAAATCCTTTATCACGGAGTATCATGCGAGAGTTACACATAAACTGCATGCAACATTTGATGCATATTTTATGATCAGGAAGTTAGAAAGCAGGCACGATTCCAAACGCGGGAATCCAGTGTCACCCCCCAAGGCTTTTGGCGATTTTTTCCCCCGATCAGTAAATAGGTAATTGCACATGAGCATGAGCAAGTCAAAATATAGTTTTTTTGTTCCCTCAGAATGATGTTGATTAAAATAATCTTTCGTTTTATGACATGAGATATGAGTTGTATTCCAATCTAGCAATCGTCTTACTCGGGCTGACCGGGCACTAACGAGTTTTAATAGAGTTAGCTGATCGTATATGAAAACATTCTACGGACATTCACCGCACTAACCACTGACATCATCAAACGTCGTGAGATCAACCGCCCGGGTTAACCAGTGACTCCGTTCAAACACGGCCATGTTTATGCACTATTTAATACGTTAAAATATGGCCAGTGGCGGTTTATGTCACAATTATCGCAATTTCGAGCGAACCCCATGAAAAGTGAATCCAAAACGGCTTATGAAAAATATTTTATGGAACTCTGTTCATCTCTTGGGCTATGCCCCAAAAATGCATAATGACATGCAGCAATGTCTTTAATTATGAATTTTATTTTTGCAGCACGTCCGGTTTTGTTAAAACATGTGAAAAAAAAAAAAAAGAAAACATCTGGTTTTGAGCAGCGTTTTAGTAAAATGCTAATACTTTTCATTAAAAACCAAAATTTAACAATCAATTTTGTTTGGCTCACATTAAATGTCATTTGTAAAAGAAGCTTCAGACATTATAATGAAAACTAAGTTCTCCACTCATTATTTTACATTGTTTTTCAACGATTATTTTCTTTTTTTGTATGTGCTTCTCTTTCTCTATATTTCCGTTTCTGTCGGGCAGTGACACACCTTTGTTATGCTAAGAACTGTGAAGCAAGCAATTCTAGAACAATAAATGTCCGTCACTTTTTCTAAACCTTGAGGAAATGATCTAGAATTTCCATACGCACCTGCGTAAGAGGTACTTCAAAATCGTTCTGTTTTTGCCATCAGATGGATTGATTTATTTATTTCTTCTTTTGAGAAGAGTTTTCTTGAAGTTCCCTTCAATACGGAAACCTGAAGGCTGATCTGGATTATTGCGAGGAAGTGCAACTTCGTTTGCGAAATATTAAAAAATCACGCTGAGCCAGCTCTTTGAGAACCCAAGAGATTTTATTGCTTCAAAAAAGTTCCACGTAATCCAAATGTTTTTTTTTTTTCACTGTAATCCCCCCCCCCACGCCCCCTTCCCCAAATATTTAAAATTTTGATTAGCTGTACTACTTGTTCGTGTGGAAGGTTTCTATCCGCTTTGAAGTAAATACAACTTGTCAATTCGGAAATGATTTGAAATTTTCTCATTTTCATAAAACTTTCACGTTAAAGCATTAAATAACATTAGCTATGCATCCGATCAAGGTTCCTTTAATACCAATATTTTAACAAAATTTACTTAAAATATAATATGTACTAATTGAATTTTGGGTTTGAATTCACAGCTAATGCAGCGTAACAGGTGGTGTGTGTGAGTGTGTGTGTGTGCGTCTGTGAATGTGTGAGAGTGTGTGTGTGGTTCGCGAGTGGGGGGAGTGCCTGTGTGGTGAGAATGTGTGTCGATGCGCGTGTGGTGTGCGTGTGCGTGTGCGTGTGTGTGCAGGCGCCACCAACCGAAGGAGCGGGGACCAGTGGGCGTCTCAGAAGGTGGAGCACTGGGACGCCCTGTGGCAGCCTTCAAGTCCAATCTGAAAAAGGACTGCACGACGTCTTAGGTTCAAAAGAAAATAAACAGCAATTTGTCATGGCTCTGAAAAAAAGTTCATTGGATGGTTTGCGAAGCGTATGATATGCGTCCGGCAGAATATTTGCGAATTATACACCGGAAAGGCTGATAAGTGAAAAACTAAATAGTAAAACCTTACGGGTCTAAAATCAGAAATATTATTGGAATTTTTCTGACCATATCACCAAGCAATGCCAGTGTCGAAAGAGTTTTATGCAAAAGACGTTGAATGACAAAAGCGCATCAACGAAGAAAGATAACAGGAAACACAAAAAATTTTAATTAAGATGTTCAGTGTTCCTGCCCAAAATTTTGATACTTAAGTACGTATCAGATTATGGTGGAAAAAATCATGGAAAAAGAGAGTCCCTTAATAATTTCTCGTTTTGAATTCATTTTCCTTAAATTCTGCATATGTAAGGGAATGTGGGGCAAAGTGGAATAGTTAACATAAGGCATCTATTTCACAGTGTACAAATTAGAAATGTGTTCTAAAAATCAGTGTACATAAAGAAGGAATAATGAATTTTGAAATACAACTATCGTTGAAATGTTCTTTTTCGTTTTTGGAAGTTATTTTGCACCTTCAAACGAAGCATATGTGTAATTTAAAAAAGGTTCAATGTAGCTCAAAAAAAAGAAATGGTGCTCAAATGGTATAAAAAATACTAAATTTGTCTTTTTTGGTCCTGAACTTTTACTCTTAGTTGTGGTACTGTATCTTGTCTAGCAATTGCCCCACTCCCACCCCCAGCTTTGAGAAATTTTTGTATTTACATCTTTGTGGGATAAGTTCCTGCTGCTTTTCAATATAATATGCATTGTTCACATGCACATATCATTTGCGCCCTATCTGCAAAAATTGAACCGTCAGAGCCTGTTTGAGGATAAGACTTTAAGTTTCAGATGTAATCTTCCTTAAAAACTTTTCAAAGGATTAAATTATTCAGACATAACGTCAGTAGTTTAATCAAAACCATGTAACTTTTAATCAGTTGATTCATGTTACCAGTGAGATCTGTTAAAAAAACAGTTAATTAATTAAAAAAATGAAGTTGCTGACCCACTTTTATTATTGATCTTGAAAGCTTATCAAATAATTATATTCTCAACAAACACCTTAGTTTCTTCAAAGCACTCTAGAAATCTCTCAAGTAACTTCACCTTGACTCAGCCATCTGACATTGTTGAACATTAGTAGTTTACTGGACGCTATAAAACTAGTGCTATAAAACTCTATAAAAGTGCGGAAAATTCTTGCTTGCAAAGAAGCTGAGCAACTATAAAATTCGCAATTTTTGTTACAACTGTCCGTAATTTATTCAACTCTTGGAGTCCTGATTTGGATGTAACTATTCCAAAAAAAAAAACATGCAGCTGTTAAAAATTTGTGGCTTAAGCTGAATAATTTTTTCTCCTTCTAATACGCTTTTATTAGTTTCACATGTGGGTTTGCTTATTTGCATGTATGTATGTAACTCTGAATAAAAGATTAAATTCATGCTCTTTACAAATATAAAAAAATACTATATATAATACTATCATTAATACTAAAGGCAATTAATACAATATTACATGTTGATGTATTATAATTGTTTCCGTTGTTACGTTATTGTTTACGTTAGTCTGGTCTGTACCTCAGAACCAGACTAACGTAAGTCCATTTTCGTCATTTTTCGGTAGAGGGGAAAAACGATTGTCGAATATATCGTTTTTCCCCTCTACTGAAAAATGACGAAAATGGACTTACGTTAGTCGGGTTCTGAGGTACAGGTTTGTGTATGTAACTCTGACTGAAAGATAAAATTCACGTTCTTTGCTAATATAAAAGTAATATATTTAAAACTATTTTTAATACGAAAGGCTAAACTATATTGCATGTTGATGTATTATAAGTGCATATAAAATTTAGCGGATATTCAATAGTTTTGAATATTAGACGGAAATCAATCATGAAATATATTTTAACTTTTCGTATTAATGATAGTACCAGTATTTTTTAGTTTTTTTAAACTGTAATTAATTGTTCTTCCTACTGTAGTGGTCATTTTTCAAACAACGCAATTTTGTATGGATATTTAAATCATTTTTCTTTCAAATTAAATTTTACGAACTGAGTCATGGATTTTTTTTCCACTGGTTGACATCTCTGACACCCGTGCCATGGGTTTGCCATCAAACCGAGAGATCCTCTTTCTCTTTCTATGTTCCGGCAAGTGGTCACTTCCCTGTAACTTCTTCGGTTCTGAGACGTCAAGTGTCACTTTAAGTTAATTTCTGATGAGCTACACATGAAATCACATAGGCAAATGCACTTTCATTTTAACTCTTTTCAAACTGGTACCTCCTTCTGGAAATTCCCTCGATCTTTTGCAATATGTATCAATTGATGATATCATTTCCCCGTTTAATAGTGTATGTTCTTACGCAAAACAATTTTAAAAGCGTAATGTCTGGAATTGGAATTAAAATTTTAAATTATCAACAGGTTCTTGAAAAAATCTTTCTATGTATTTGTCTGCTAGTAAAATCGTTTTAAGCATTCATTCAGTGCAGCTCATACATTTCTCTGGTTGCAACTTCTGATTTTTTGACACTGAAACTCGGGGCAACTGACATTCACGATTTATTTTAATGGAACTAATTTTAGATCAGACTGATAGCAGGAACTATTCTTTTTCAATATAACTTTAAAAACAATTGTATTAGAGCTTGATGAGCAAACACACATACACAAAGTGCAGGTGCAAATAACAAATTAAGCCATACAGTGAAAATCATTAAAAACCAATATCAGGGGGGTTTTAATAGTTGATTTAGGTGTGTTTGAATAACCCTTATCACAGCCAGACACTTCATTTATTTATTCATTTATTTTTTCTTTAAACTAGTATAAATTTAAAACAGACATCCGATTCTTTAGTCAGATTGAACGAACACCAGATGCTGTAGTTAGGCTGAATAAACATGAAACGCTTTAGTTTCAGCACTCTGAGGGATCAATGCACATTCCACCAGGCACTCTTCGTACTTTTTCTGGAGGGCAACCGCATCCACGCTGGCATTTTTTGGGACATCTGGGGTAACGATCTTCACAGGTAGCTGGGCAGTTAGCGTTGCAGTCCAGATACACCTCACCCTTGGACGTGTCACATTGTTGACTACCTGCAAAAAGAAAACATCTTAGTGGTAAACTCGGCATATACACTGCAAATCACCAACACATTTTTTATTTTTTTATTGGCCTATTGTCCCCTTTATTGAACACTTTGAAGCACACTCTTTGGAATAATTTTCATTGACCATGTAAATTGCACGATAGAACAAGCGATAGCAAGATTTTCTCACAAATGAAATACTTTGTTGTTAAGCAGGGGTCACGGAGGATAACAAACAAGGCCGCTGAGAGCTAAGGCGGCCCTTAGTTAGTGTGATCGCCGGGGCCCCCTCCTCCTACACAACTTGTCAAATTTATACTACTCTGATCCCAAGCCGGGCCCTCTCAAAGGAACGGCCCCCTAGTTCCCAACTAGACTGACATGTCATGTCGTCGATACAGATAGCAAAGATACACTTGATTAATAAAAAAATCATCTTACTACAGGTGTTCTATAAAGAATGATAAAAAATTAATAAAATGTAATGATGTGAACTAACCCTTCAAATGTAGATTGCATTTCCCAAATTTATTCCTATTAAATAAAATGCACCCGTCAGATCTCTTCTTCCTGTCTTCAAAGACATGCTGGAAACCATATTTGGACACATCCTTAAAAATCGCTTCCGAAGCTTCTGCCATTGGGTGACACGTGTTTGCGCGCAAAGATTCCGAGAATGCTCATTTCCGATGAAACAGATGTGGGTGCGGAGGTTTATTCGCTGTACCCCCTTTTACCATATAGCTCTGGTTTGGCTCTTAAAGACTTCTTTATGTCTTCCAATTTGAAAAAACATCTCCGGAAATTCCTTTCTCTTTTTCAGAGTCAATGGCAGATGCTTGGGAGCGATTTTGAAAGATGTGTTCAAAAATGGCTTCCAGCATGTCTTTGAAGACTGGAGAAAAAGGTCTGACAGGGGGATTTAATTTAATATAATAGGGACCAGTTTGAAAAATACCATCAACCTTTGAAGGATTAGTTTACATAATTATGTTTGATTAATTAGTGATCACTCTTAAACGAACAACACTGGTACATTGCTTTTATACTCTGTAAAGCGTGAGTAAAAACCTTTGCAGTAATCCTTTGCAGTTCCACACATCTCGCCAATTTTACTTCATGCTTTTAAATTTTCTGACAACGCAACGCCAAATCCGGGCTCGGCACACGCTGACACCTGATTGGCCTAGCTTTTGCTCCTTTTCTATTTAAACTCTCCCGGTACTATGGTTCTTTCTATTTCTTGCTTGGCACTGAAGAAGGAGGCTTTATGCCTTTGAAACATGTTTGCCAATTTTAATTTGACCTATTTGTGCTTTTAGACGTTGCTTTTTGGTTTTTACTCATTTTCGCACAAAGTGAACTGTTTTTAATTCTGTAAAGCGCAATTTCGCAGTTGCATTCAAAAGGTAAATCACCCTTACTAATGCTGTAAAATGCAAGTGAGTTTGTTACGCTTCAAATACTCCACTCATCACCATGAGATTTAGCGTGCATGTTTTCAAGGCTATAAAAACATAAAGTACCTTTCATCTCGCTAAAAAATATTCCAGTATTTTTATTCCAATTTTAATAGCACTATAAATTTAGAGTATCTCGTTGAACATATGTCATATTTGTTCGATTTTCGAATCATATTATACCATTCAAAAACTGCGTAGAATAAACTTTATCCGAAGTTCTGGCGAAAATTAGAACATTCCTGGTCTTTCGTTTTAATTAGATTTCATATTCCGAAACAAGGCCTACCTTGAAATTTAAAAAATTAAATTGCGACACGTTGAAGTCCATTCCCCAGCAATCCACTGTAAATATATTAGTTAAGAAATTTTCCAAATAGGGGAGGAGCGCCGTCTCTGTTCACTAGTTTTATTACCTTAACAGTCTAAAAATTATCGTCGAAATTTAACCACTTAAAATCAATAACCTCTAACAATTATCTACTCCTCGAATCTGACTTTTACGGCACGCTTAGCAAGAAAACTCTCACGTAAAATACTTCATCTTACCCTGAAAACTTTCTTATCTACTGACAGATTTAAAACTAAACAGAAAAAAAAATACGATACTTACTGGTTATCGTAAAACTTTATTCAGTTGTCTAGTGAGATGTTAATTTCGAAAAATGAGACGTTTACATGCGTGACGCAATGTTCAGACAGAAAAGGTAAGTAGTAACGAAATTTGTTACAACCCAGTAATTTCCAACATTTCATCTTTACGAGTTTAGTATAATAAAAAAGGCCGAGTAATTATCAAAATCGTTAAAATTTAACAATTCTAATCTTTTAAGTTGTGCTGACTCCAGAATGAAAGGGCGGCAGTGCACGAGACATTTTCAAAAGCTCACTAGCTTATTTTTATTTAAGGGTCTTCTTTTGTGTATTTGTTTTCTCTGATGAAAATATAGAAATGGCTAAGCAGCTCGATCGAGGAACTATCCCATTTAGTTTATACACTGTAAAAAATGAATGTTGTTTTTACAGTATAATACAGCTAATTTTACAGCAATAAATTGTAAAATTTCTACTTTTAAAGTACTAAACTGTAAAATTACTAGTTTTAAGTACTAAACCGCAAAATAGCTAATTTTACAGTTTATTACCGTGCATTTTACAGTTTTAAGTTGGAACATCGGCTGCCGGTATTATACAGTAACAGTTCCTTTTTTGCAGTGTATACAGAAATTGCTAAAATTATAGATAATTTTAGCAATATTTTTAAAAACTTTATATGGTTATAGAAAATGTTACGTTCCACAAGCTGCGAACTCTATGTACCATTTTAAAGACAATTTAATACAAAGTACCATTTTAAAGACCATTTAAATATTTGTACCATTTTAAAGACAATTTAATACAAAACTAAAACTCAATGCAACGAAAAAAATCAAAATTTGCCATACAAAAAATGTTATACGCACTTTAGCAAATACCTTTATGAAATGGTTTGTAATATGTTTAAGTTTCTGACCAATCAGTCCTTGTTTTCGGCTTTACGTAGCAGACAGCTGAATATGTTATGTTTACAATTCGAGCAAGTCATTACTGTGCTTAGTTTTGGAGAAGGAAGACTTCCTTTTATGTAATTAAATTACAGCTTACTTTTTTCCATTTTAAATATTTGCGTTTCTTACATCAAATTCAGTATAATATTCTTTCTAAAATGAACTGTACAAATTGGAATTGTATAAAACGTAACATTTTCTGCAAGTATACTAAATCCAAACGCAAAAAAATTCGAAAGTGTCCACAATGTTTCGCCACTTGTTCGTGACAGACAAAAACTTTATGTCTTGTGACGTATTTCATGACAATTCCCCGTTTAAAGCTGAATTCAATCATTCATGGTAACTTTGAGCCTCAATTTTCCTATTTTGAACACTACTTCATTCACATTTTGATAGTCTTATTGTTTTTATTGGTATAAGTCGGACGAGAAGTCCTAAGTGATCTAAAACTAAGGAATAATAACTCTAAATCCATTTAAAGTGAGAAATCAACCATTCAATTCTTAGACAAGTTAAATTAATTAAGAACACCACTTTTAACTCATAAATGAAGATATTTTGTCATCTGACTTTTGACATATGATTTATGAAACTTAACATTTAGTCGAGAAACAGAAGTTAAATTTTCGCACATATGCATTTTCAAGCATGTTTTATAATCTACTTATATTAAAAACTGAGTATCTTTCTAACTATCTTTCTTTCTAACTATCTTTCTTTCTATGTCACGTTCTTTCTCCTAA
>JAXGGA010015094.1:0-30139 GCA_038373865.1 Uloborus plumipes
ACATTTTCTACTTCTCATATTTCATTGTTTGAATTTACAATACTAAATTCTGTTGTCTTTCTGTGTTATAATAATTGTCTTTTGCCAAGAAGCTCCACGAAATTTGTAGAAGCATTTGCCTCATATTGTCGTTTAAACGCTAGAATGTTAGTAAAACGCTGAATGTTGTGAAAAGATGCAATTTCATATTTTAAAAAGATTTTTAGGCCTTTTCTTTAAATTTTTCTTCTAATACTTTTAAAAGTTTGTTGTCATTTTTCATGTGCACTATCTGGGCATTCAAATGGCTTCTGTACGTTGGTTTATAAATTTCAAACAAAATGCTCATTCTAAAAACTTGTTTATAAACATTAAATTATTAGATTTTTTTTACTTCAACACCTATTAAGAATGATTTCAGAAAGATGTTCTTTAAAATAAAAATAGGATGATACTAAGAAATGAATATTTTCCTTCTAGCTGTCAAACATAAATCCGGTTGGTTTTCTTTTTAGTTTTGCTTTTCATTATGACTGTTTGTGTTATTTTAACGATTTACATCATAAAATAATTCTTCAAAAATTTCGATTTTTTTTCTGGGGATTTTTCAGGTCAATCCAGACATAAATGCGGTCTATTTTGCAACCCTTTACAAAACTTTAATTTGTAAAATTGCGCTTTTCACGAAATTTAACTGTAATATTAGTCTTTCTACAAAATTTCATTTGTAAAACAACTCTTTCTCATTTGTAAGCTGAATGAACTCTTCTGAAAACTTAAGTCAAACAAGTAGCTCTTTTTTACAAAAATTAAGAAAGTCCATAAAACTAATTATTTTTTCCTCAAAATGTGGGCCTAGAAATGAAATCTAAATCAATCCCTGTCATGTCTAAAAGTAATTGAAAAGCTATGCAACTGTTGTAATGTTAGGAAACTAGTGCATTAACTAGAAGCAGAATAGTGTCTGCATCAGTGTTAGAACTAAGTGGTCGGTAGTTGCATTTTGAGGCCAAAAATTTTTAATGTGACGCCTATATTCTTAACCCTAGATATCAAATTGCAGACATGTGATTTTTCAGTACTTTTTGAAAGTTAAGTACTGAATGGAGAAAAAAAAGAGAGGCATTGCTAGTTAAATTCAACATCTACCAGTCAATATCATGCCTTAATCAAAGTAGTGGGCTATATAGATACTATATAGCATTAGCATAATATGCTAACAATACTGTATTTGTTCATACAGCCATATAGTTTCAGTATTTTTCAATCTACTTGGGTTACATGTCTACAGACTTCTAAAATTTTAGATCAAATTATAGCTTTTCTTTCCTGACTCTTTATGATTAAAACTTGTGATTGGCCTGAGGGATTCATTTATAAAAGTAAATTCGTAATGCAAACATTTTTCTCTGTAAAAAATAATTTTCTCTTGTGGTAGTATCAGCAGTGCATATTAAGCAGTTAGTTTAAAAAAAAATAATTATTTGAATTCATCAATAGTGGCACCTAGGTTGCTTGCTTTGCCATTTACTAGGCAGCATTATGATGCCTAGATTTAAACTCTTACTTCTAACACTGGTCTGAATCGAAATGAATGTTGGTTTACCACAAATATTGTAGAAAAACTGTCAAAGACTAATGTATTTTAAAATGTAAATCTGTCATTGTTTAACTTGTATTAAACATCAACTTTCAGACTAAAGTTTATTTAATTTTTTGTTAGAGCTCGAACGTCGAGAATCTCTCTCCACAAGTGATTCGACAAGTGTCAAAGGAGTTATGGGAACTAGTCTCAAATCCCCCTGAAGGAATCAAAGTATTCATCAATGAAGAAGATATTACTGATATTCAAGCTGCAATTGAAGGTCCAGGTTAGTAATGCTGTAGACTGGATTTTAGTAACCGTCTTGAATTTTACTAACTTTACCGAAGTTTTTGGTCACATTTAAATTTTTTGGAAACAATTTGGCGACTGGAGACCGCTAATCCGCACCTTCGCAAGTTAGTTAAATCATTTAACCAGGAAAAATTGAATAAACACCTTTGCGCTGAAAAGGTTATTTTGGGCTTTTATTCCTTTATCACCATAAAATATCTAATTACTGTAGACCTATTTCGAAGCAAAACAAATGCCATTTTAAATGCAGTGAAGTGTGAGTTTTAGGATGAAATCTCATCTGAGAAAAGCTCGTTCTCAGATGACTTTGATAACTTGGCAAAGTGCTGCCTGGGACAACCGCCCTCTTTGCTTCCTGTATGCTATGCCACTGCACTCAGTGTTAGGAACTAGCAGCTGTTACATTTTGAGACAAATTTTTTTTTTAAATATAACCTGGATTTTCATAACTGTGCATCAAATTTTATTCCTAAAGTTTTCCATAGTATTGATATTTTCTTTCTCGACTCGTCATGATTGAGAATAAATTTGCATAAGTAAAATTTTAAAATGTAGGCTGATTTTGTCTTTGTTAAAAATCCTTTCATTTGTTTATTTTAGATTTTTCAAAGTATGTTACTGGCAATATTTAGCATTTCTGTTAATAAATGCAAACTTAACTATAGGGCATGCTTGGGACAAACTTTGTCGCTAGGTGGCGCAAGATGTACAATTGGTATTCTTTACTTCCGGTTATTCGATTAACGTGCTAGAGCTTACGCGATGAGGAAAAATTTTTTTTTACAAAGCTAAATTCATAATAAGGGAATATCTTTCAGATTACTAACTTCAGAATATTGATCAATCCAAAACTAACCAACCTGAAATTTTCTCTAAAATAAAATGGGAATATTTTTTTCCACTTAAGTACTTAACTCTGTATTGTGATGTTTTCAAACGCAAAAAAATCTTTGAGCAATGTTTTACCATGTGTTAAAAATTTACAGTATTTTGTTATTTTCTTATTTTGTATAACACTAGCTGGAACACCTTATGCTGATGGCCTTTTTCGTCTGAGGCTCATTTTGGGCAAAGATTTCCCTTCATCACCACCAAAAGGTTTTTTCGTCACCAAGATTTTTCATCCTAATGTTGCTAGAAATGGGGAAATTTGTGTCAACACCTTGAAAAAAGATTGGAAGGCAGATCTTGGACTGAAGCATATATTGCTGGTAGGTTATTGTATTTGCTTTGTAATTTTTCCATCTGAAGAATTAATTTTTAGAATTATGTACTGTTGAATCAGAGCATTCAAAATGATTGATGGACTGCTGTTCCTGTAAAAAAACTGATTCGAACCACCTGGGGAGAAAAGGGACATATATAGATAGTTCATTTTCCCTTAACTTAAATATACAAAAATTATGAAAAGAAAAGTCCTTTAGTTGCAGCACTTGGTCCTCTTCCCAAGAAAAATGGCAGCAATTGGCTTTAAAATTTTCCGAGTTCTGTCAATCAAGCAGTTTTGAAATTAATGCTGGAATTCTTTGAATGTTAAGCAATATTTCTTTACACTGAATTAGGAAAATTAATCATGTAAAAGTAAATAGCTCTTTTATTGAATATGACAATTTATTGATCAAATTTGCTGGAAAAAAACCTAGGCTTGGCTTAACAAATTATAAACATCTAGTTATGGGGGCACATTTGAGCACTGCTTTGAGTGCATTAAGGCAGTCTAGTCTAAGTATGCTCTTAATGATATCTATCTAAAAGATGTTACACAATTTTCAAATAGGGTGCTTTTTTTAAATAGCAGAGAAAAATTCACTTTTATTTTTTGCTTGTGTGTAAGCTCTGTAGTTAAGTTAGGATTGAAGTACAGTAGTCAACATGCTTTCACAAGTGAAGAAAATAATGCCATTATCTTATCTTTTAAAAGAAATCTTTTCAAATAGGAGCAGAATGACTTTTGTTATGTTTAAGCCTCATTTAGCTATGCATAAGCTTTAAATAAAAAGTTTCCTAATGCTTAGAGGAAAAGTAGTTGGTATCAACTGTAGGAAGATAAATAGCTATGTGAGGCAATGTCTAAACCTTTCTCTTTTAAAACCAAAGAATGAAAGTTTAGCACAAGCCTTTAATTTAGAAAACATTGATCCATAAAAAAAAAAAAGTTTCAATTAATGGCAAGATACAAGTTAATTTGAAGCATACTGCTAAGTTTTGACCCTCAAAGCAGAATACTTTGTGATGTTCTGCAACATAAAATCATTTGACCAAAGTTGTTCTGCAAGTACTTCAAGCACCGTACACGTAGAAACATGACCTTTTTTAAAACAGTGTTCCCAAAATAAAAACTTTCATATAAGGTCATGAAAGAAATATTCGTTTACTCGTTCAGTTCAGTCTTACAGCAAAAAAAAAGCATAAAATTAAAATTTCAGGCACAGATTCTTGACAAAAATAAAAAAAATCTCAGCAGCTAAAAGTCCTGCCTCTGTTCCTTCAAACATTAAGGAGCTCAGAGTGCTTTGACACTACATTAGAAGCAATGTTTTCACTCGGAATAACAGCACATGGCCAATAGTGCAACCAAGTGATGGCTACACAAAAATATTGAATGGAAAATTTTGCCTAATATAGCTAATCATTTACGGATCAGTCTTTAAGGAGGGCGATTAAGGGGCGTAAAACAAGAAAAGCCAAAGATAATTTTTGCAGAAATCTATGTTTTCTGCAAATATCTTTTACTAAACATGTAATTTTAAGAACAATTTGCAATTTTGTGCCGTTCGAATTAAATCGAAAATTCTTGTAAATGTCTCAAAAAATTCGACCTTTTGATTTTCTGCTTAGTAAGCGTAATTTTAAAGAAAATTTGAAGAAATCTGCAGAAATTGTGCTAAATTTCTGCAAAGTTATATCTTTAGTTAAAAAACTTATTGCAGAATATTTTTCCTCACATTTGAACAGAATTGTTCTGCAGTTCAAGTATCTGTTCTGCGACATACGAGGTGTGGCTAGAAAAAAATCGAACTGATGCTATAAAAAAATTTTATTTTCCATTATTTACAATTTGATGTTATCTCCTTCAATGTACTCTCCTCCTCAGTCTACACACCGTTCCATATGAATTTTCCACTGTTCATAGCAATGCTGCAGATCTTTTTGGGTAAGTCCATACATTACTTCCGTCGCTTTTTCTTTTACTGCTTCAACACTCAAATCTAGTTCCTTTCAAAGCTGACTTGACTTTAGGGAAAAGAAAAAAATCACAGGGGGCCAAATCAGGTGAGTAGGGTGGATGGTCAAAGATGAGAATGTTGTGATTGGCTAAAAACGTCTTCACTAACAACGCATTGTGAGCTAAGGCATTGTCTTGGTGCAGGATCCATATCTTTTTTTTCCACAAATCATTCCGTTTTCTCTGTACTCGCTCACGTAGGGTAGTCAGGACGCTAATGTAGTAATGCTGATTCACTGTTTGTCTCTCTGGTACTCAATCAATGCGTACAATCCCTTTGGCATAAAAAAAGCAATCATCATAGCCTTGAATTTCGATTTTGACATTCGTGCTTTTTTTTTGTTGTAGAGAATCAGGAGATTTCCAATGCATCGTTTGGCGTTTGGTTTCGGGATCGTAAGTAAAAAACTATGATTCATCACAAGTAATAACAATTTGTAAAAAGGTGGGATCACGTTCAATGTTTCCTAGGATGTCAGAACAAATCATTCTTTGGCATTCCTTCTGTTCAATTGGGAGACACTTTGGAACCATTTTTGCACACACTTTGTTCATGTTGAAACTTTCATTAAGAATCTGCCTAACACTTTCCTTGTCAATTCCTGTCAATTCAGACATTTTGCTCTGATTGTTAAACGGCAATCTTCTCGAACAAGTTTACCAATTTTTTCAATGTTTGCATCAGTTTTTGCTGACAATGGTCTGCTAGTGGGAGCGTCATCACTTGTGTCTTTGCGGCCATCTTTAAATCGTTTAAACCACTCAAACACTTGTGTTCGCGATAAACAATCATCGCCGTACACTTGTTGCAACATTACAAACGTTTCACTTGCAGATTTTCCAAGTTTGAAAAGAAATTTGATGTTAACACGCTGTTCTTTATGTACACTCAACATTTTTCCGACGCACAGACAGAACTTCAACTACTTAGAACAGACGCCACGGGCAGACTGAGTGCAGGAGGCAGATAAAACTCGAACAGTAGGCGGAGCAAGTCACGTGACAGGCCAGGCGACTTTCAGCCTTATTGCATTCGTTTTATTGTTTCACCTGTGCTAGTTCGGTTTTTTTCTAGCCACACCTCGTACGTTCCAAATTTAGCAGTATTCTGCTTTGGGGTTTTGGCTCAATTTTCCTATCCAACCCAAAAGTTATTCTGAAAGTGTCAAAAAGCAGTTTGATCGAGCACTTTTGGGAGTTTTCTATTCATGTGAATTCAAGCCAGTAGTCTTTGCCATTTAAAGTTATTAATATTGTTTTTCTGCCTCATGTAAAATGTAAACGCATTTCAATTTAACAATTTGACTTCATATTACTAGTAATTGTCTTTATTTAAAATTCATAAAAAACAAAATCTATATACATAAAAGACTACTTTTGAAAACGTATGACCGGGGTAAACTTCAAAACTACTGAACCGATTTTAACCATTTTTTCACCCATAGATAGCTACAGTAACAGAGAGCAGGATAAGCTATAATTTATTCCCAAAAAGCTTAGTTTAAAAAAGTTATTATGGTAAACAGTTAATTTTATGTCATTTCCCCATTAAATGATTAAATTTTCAACCCATTGTTGCAAAAATTTGGTGCCATGCAGCAACAATATTGATTGTAATCATATTGAAAATTTTGAACCAAGGCTTCTCTGGAGTAAGTATGGAATTTATTGCCTTCTAAGGATTTTTATATTTATCTGAGCCAACAATCGCTAACGGGTGAAATAAAAAAAAATTGATTTTGGCAATAGTTAGAGAATAGAAAATGTTTATAGTCAAAAAAATTTCTAAATTAGGTACATAAGATGTTTTCACCTCACCAATGTTGTCACGAGGATAGAAACTAATAATGGGACTTATTTAACGAGCAATATTTGGAAATGGTTAATTTCAGTGCGATTGATATTGTAAATATATATTTATTTTAATATACCAAGCTTATAACATTTCCTATTTACTCAAACATTATTTGTAGCTTCCTATTTTTTTTTAGCTTGCATTATTTTTTTTATAGTTTATCCGTAACATAGCCATTGTTTACAGAAGCAGCCATTATGTTTATAGATATGCACTTTAGTGTTGGGAAATTTATGAATGAGTTTCACTAAACCACCCTACACCCACAGAAACCAGCGCAGGGCCGGGTACCCGGCTAGTATAAAATAAAAAAGCAAAAGAAAATTGATACAGTGCATAGTATAATGTTCTTGCAGAATACTTCACCAGCATTAAATTTGGACTAATAATTCCTTTATTTAGATTTTTTTTCAAACAACATTTAATATTCTGCATCAGGGTTCGTACGCTCCTTACAAACTCCTGCTTTTTTGCAAGAAAAAATAAGGGTCCTTAAAACTTCTGAACTTAGCTATATTCTCCTTTTATGTTTTACTTTCATTCATTTATGAAAATTATGCATTTTTTCTAACTGATTGTTAAGCTCTTATATTCGTTAGCTATTCAGTTGCTAAATAATAAAGTATTTGGCCCAACTGATTTGTCCATCTCCAGTCAAAACATTATGCTATGTAACAATTGTCATTTTAAAATGTTTCATAGCATTTTTTTCCATTTAATTAAGCAGCAAGTATCTAAAAAAGTATTTTTATCTACCTTAAACTTTGCTTTTCCTGTTTAAAAGCTTCAAAAACAGTATGGGGGGTCTATTTCAAGAAGCAAGTGGAGGGCTTTTATCTAGAAAGGCAAAATTTTTGATGTCGCTAACAAGGAACCAATAACTAACATAATGGTGTACTTACAACATTGGGGTATTTATTTGTGAAAGGAACGAGACATGCACTTGCAAAATGTACATTTCTAGGTCCTTAATCATCAATTTCTGGAATTTCGACTGAAATCCACTATGAGTTTTAATTATTATGTACTTTTTTTCTACAAAAAGAGAAACTCGAAAATTTGCATGTTTCACTCATATTTCAACTTTATATGTTCTGATCATAAAACAGTGTTTTTTAAGGGAAATCAAATTTTAAAACGGAACCAATTAGAAAAGTTTATTAATTACCTAGGAACAAAAATTGTGTTACATTGTATTATAGTAACCAGCTCATCCCGTAAGGCACTTTCTTTAAGTGGAATTTTTGTTTAACCACATAGGTTCATAGGTGTGCACACATGCCATATTAATGTAGTGCCCAATTACTTTATTTATTAGTAACAATACTCTTTTTCTTTAATATTCTAGACTATAAAATGTCTTCTGATTGTTCCTAATCCTGAGTCTGCTTTAAATGAAGAAGCTGGAAAGTTACTATTGGAAAGATATGATGATTATTGTGAAAGAGCTCGGATGATGACAGATATTCATGCTCGGCCACCAAAAACTACCAAAGAAGGATTAGAAGATCCTCAGTCTTCAACTGGACCAAGTGCATCTAAAGGAGAAGGTCCAACAGCAAAAAAGCATGCTGGAGATAAGAACAAGCTTATTGTGGAGAAGAAAAATCTTAAGATGTTGAAAGAGAAAAAGAGAACATTGAAAAGGTTATGATGACAAAAACCAATGATTTTATTTATGAGCGGGACATGCCAGGTTCCAAGAATCACTAAATGCTTTTGCCATCATGAATGAACAGCTATTATAGATGGACAAAATTGCAATTTATATCCATTTGTGATGTCTTATCTGTGTTCTGTACAGTTTCATTAAAGTTCTGTTTATTTACTCATTAAATTTAAAAGAAAAAAAGAAATCTTGCTTCTGCACTTATACACTAGCCTGAAATGAGAGTTTAAATTTTATTTCAATTACACTAGGCCCCTTCCTCCCCCCTCCCATTCAGCACTGGAAACTGCTTATGTAATATCTATTAGATCTCTTTGCTCACTAGTTGAGCACTAAAATATTAGGCTACTTTTAATAAGTATTACCAAAAAATATGCTCCAAACAGAGTACATCTCTTTGGAATTGAAAATTACCAAAAAAACTCTTCTCTTCAATAGCTTCTTTTGTGTTTTAAAAAAATAGGTTTCCAGTACTCAGCTTGTTAACATGTGTCAGTGTAACGCTTACCTTTCATCGCACATTTTTCTTAAAAGGTAGAACTCGCAAATACTGTGAGCAAATGATATTTCTAGTCTAATAATAATAATAACAAATGTCAACTTTAAAGATTTTTTAAGATCTAAAATTTTTAAATATAATGAAATGAATAGGTTTGGACATATTGAATTTCATTTTCATTAATTTGAATGAAGATTTGGCTGAACTTTGTTGAATTCTGTCAGTTTTGCTTTTATAACGTGTAGATCCAGTGAGTCGGGGGGGGGGGGGGGATCATGATCCCTCAAGCAACCTACAGCCTAATAGACTATTTCTGAATTTAAATTTCACATTTTTTCCCAGACACCTATTTATGGGCAAATGCTGCACTTTGACCCCCCCCTCCTTCTTCCAATAATGACCCACTCAGGTCTCCCAAATGGTCCTCTTTTCCCTCCAAAGCCTGTTTTTTGGAGTTTGGTTCGTTTTGGTACGCTTTTATTCGTTTTGTCCTCTTTTTGGCATTTGAAAATCAGTTTTAAAAAGCCCTTCCCCCTCATAGTGATCAGCAATCAACTATTGCATCGAAGCAGTGTGATATTCAATCTTTTTCCATTAACCATATAGATCTGCAATTAAACAAACTTTCTGCGAATGTTGACTTCATAAAGAAGTAGAATTGACCCCTATTTTCTGCTGTTTCTTTCTTTGAGTGAGACAGATTGGGAGGGGAGGAGGAGGTAGTCGTCCCATGTTAAATAAAGGTATATTTTATTAGGATATATTTTTCTAAAAAGGTTTTGAATACTTAATCATTTGAAGAATCTTCATGTTTTATTTCAACTATAAAGAATGCTATGCCAACAATAAGTGATGCATTTAAATTAATCTATATACATAAATGACTACTTTTGTATGTATGTCCGGGTAATCTTCAAAACTACTGAACCGATTTTAACCATTTTTTCACCGTAGATAGCTACATTAACAGGAATCAGGATAGGCTATAATTTATTTCTAAAAAACTTAGTTTTAAAAAGTTATTATAAAAAACAGTAAATTTCATATAGTTTCCCCATTAAATGATTAAATTTTCAGTCCATTGTTGAAAAAATTTGTTGCCTTGCAACAACAATATTAATAGTGATCATAATGAAATTTTTGAACCAAGGCTTCTCTGGAGTAAGTATGAAATTTAATGCTTTCTTAAGGATTTTTATACTCATCTATGCCAATAATCGTTAACTGGGTAAATAAAAAGGGAATTGATTTTGGCAACACATAGAAAATGGAAAGTGTTTATAATCAAAACTTTTTTTCAATCACATCAGTTGTTTTTACCAATTGAGTTTTCACAAATGGAGTCACAAGGATAGGGACTGTGATAGTGGGACTTATTTAACGTGCAATACAGTTAATTCGCGATAACTTGAATATTACTATAACTCGAATTTCTTGTTCGGTCCCGATCCCTTTGTTCTATGTTCCCCCCAATTCTATGTTAGTTTTCCTCCATATCTCGAAGTTTACTTCCCTTCACTCGGAAGTTTTTTTGAAGTGACTAAATATTTGATAGTTAAAAAGCAGATAAAAGTTTGAAGTGAGAGCATGAAATTTTTATTCTTCTCTTGTGGGTGGGGGGGAGGGAGAGATTGATTCAGGGAAAATCTGAAACGTTTGAGAATCTTAGCAACCTGATAACTCACAGAGGGAAAGAATGACAAAACAACCAAATTGTTTCTAATGAAAGTTCTCTTAACAACAGTTGTTTTGGATTTGTTAGAAAGTTTTTTAAAAATGGAATCAAAGTATGAGGATAGTTTCTATCGGTGAAGAACAAAGATTAATCGCACACTGAACAAAAGAATTAAATGCAGCATATTTTTGACTAGGAGGGTGAGATGAAAGTCGATGGAAGGTAACGAGACAGCAAAAGGTTTGCGATAAACTTCCATATTTTGAAAAACGTTCTGACTTGGTTAACGATCTCAATGCTATTCCTTATTTTTCTGCTGTTTGGTGTCCTTTTGTATAATTTTGCATTTCCCCTTTCTAATTTATTCCTCTGATTTTGCTGGCATTTTCCTATTTTCTACTTGTCTTTATTTTTTTTTGTTTTTTTCATTTACCGATTCGCTTTCTTTCATTCTGCTCTTTTTTTGTTCTTGCGGTTAACAGTTTAACCTGGTGTTTTTTTATTATGTTAGCCTTTTGGCTTATCGTGTCGCCAATCGTATTCTTTCTTTCCATTTCGTACCTGGTAGAAAGCTTCGGTTAATTCTTTACTTTCCCATTTGATCTTTTTTTGGCTTAAATTTTTTTCTTGGTGTTCAGGTAATCCTCTATGTTTGCTTTTTAACCTGTTCGCTTCTGTTTCCGGTGCTTTTGTTGGATGTCTGTGCATCCATAAGCTCACAACTTTTTTGCATTGAAAAAGGTGTTCCTTGTAACGTCGAAACACGTGTCTGCAGTTTCCCTGCTCATTTGTGCATTCGTAACATTATTTTCTGTACATCTATAGCATATAGGTATTTGGAAACTTTAGGGATATAAATGTTTGAATTGTTATCTTGATCACTCCAAGCACTATTTTAGCACTTAAGTCATCTACTAAGAAATTTACACGTAAAAGGAAGTAGTGTGAGGTCCATACCAGATTTTTATATCGTATACTTTGAAGGAATTATAGTTGAATTATAACTAAAATGGAGCATTTTTTCTGCTATATCAATTATTTTACAAATGAACTTTTAATTTTATACCACGGGCAAAGCCGTGCGGGCACCGCTAGTGTGCAATAAAGGAATAACACCTGTAGTGGTTCTTGCTGTATCGTTTACACTTATTGCGTCTGCAAGGAATTTGATTTCCAAAAGTTTTGCTTCTTCAATCTTCAATAAATCGTGACAGTGGCATAGGGATTATTAAATTTAAAATAAACGACTTTTAAGGCAGTTGATCAAGAAAATTTCTGTAATGTGAACTTAAGAAATGTGATTAAAACACTGAGGTTTCCAACGAAGAGTACATTCAAACCATGGAAGAAAATGCATCTATTGCCAAGGAAGAACGATATGTGAAAAAGCTGTAATATTTACCGTTTTTTAAATTATAAAACTGCTCAATGCAGCTTAAAATGACGGATTATCCCCCAAGAATGAAATATGTACAAAAAGAGGGATTTATTTTTCTTTTTTTCTTAAAGTTTTAATTCAATTTTAATTAATTTAACTTGTCAGTTATCTATATATTAATTGAATATTCCAAGTTTTTATTATTAAAATGTTGGAAGTCGAAACTAATGTTAAGTCAAAGTTTTTTTTCGGTCCCTTCAAATTCGAGTTATCGAGAATTAACTGTATTTGGAAATGGTTGACTCCGGTACGATTGATACTGTAAATATATATTTATTTTAATATACCAAGCTTATAACAATTCCTATTTACCTAAACATTATTTGTAGCTTGCATTTGTATTTAGGGTGTGTAATGCAGTTTATTTAAGTTATCCAGACAGAAAAATAGCCATCGTTTACAAAAGTAGCCATTTATGTATATAGATCAGATGTGCACTTTAATGTTGAAAAAATTATAGTGAGTTTCACTGAAACACATATTACGCAGCAGAAACCCGTGCAGAGCCGGGTACCCGGCTAGTTTGTAAATAAATCAAAAGTTCCTGTCACAGAAAAGGTCCTGAATTCTACTAGTGTAGCTAAGAAGGTTTTAACAATTTAGCAGAGAAAACAAAAGTTTGTCGACTAAAATAATAGCAACGGGAAAAAAGGAAAAAAATCATCAAACCTGTTACCATTAAACTTCATTAACTAATAATTATTACATTGTGTGTGTGACTAATAAGAGACTAAAGACAAAAAATCACAGCTTTTGTTTCTCTGAATGAGCACATGATTTTCTATAAATCCATCCTTCACAAAAGTAGCCTCTTCATAAAATTTTATTCTTTTATTAGTCTTTTCAGGAAAACTTCTTCAAGGGGCCACCTCTCTTAACGAACAATTTTTCATGACACAGATTTTTTGCCCCATAGACCTAATGTTAAAATTCCTCTAGCAGCGGCCCGAGCCCAACCCCTCTGAACGGCCACTGAGTAGGTCCATCATTTTAATTTTACAAAAAAAGAAAGTTCGCATCATGTTTCTGATTTTCAGAATTTCGACAGATCAGCTTCGGGGAGGCCTTATTGGCTGTTAATGAATTGCGAAAATTTTATTCATGTTTCATCATTCATTAATCTGATTTGAATTGCAGCAATCTCAAAAAGATTTTTTTTAAATCTCAAGCAGCTCAATAAAAGTTCTGTGCCAATAGGAAAATGGCGATTTGGAGAGATTTAATACAGCTTTTATTCCAACGATTCATGAATCCTAGTTCTTCCAGCATGAAGCAGCAGTGGTGCCGACTGAGAGTAGGGCCGTCAGGAGGCTAGTGTAATGAAACATCAAATAAAATACCATTTTAATTTAGAAAAGCATCAAGCTTCATTTTAAATAAAAAATATTAGAATTGATTATATTAGGTATTATAGAAATTATCTCCCAATTGTAAGGAGAACCCCTGTAAAATTTCATGGAACAAAGGGGTGGCTGATAAGAGAGGTTTTACTTTTTTGTCTTGTAAAGACTGCTCACTCATCATTTTTAAGCTCAATTAACTTGCTTAAAAACAAAACATGAATAATAATTTAACTTCCAGCTTCCTGGGTGGTCTTTTGCACCAACGAGATTTTAAAGTAGAATGTCTTTTTAGAAAAAATTGATGTGAGACAAAAGATTTTTAAAAAAAGAAGGAAAATCTTTATCTTATTGAATTCTGTTTAACTGATTGTTTAAAAATATTTTTGCATCGATAATGAACTAAATCATTTTCAGTGAGAACTGAATATGAATGGGTGTAAACAAACAATAAGTTGTCCTTCTGGCCCTCTTTTTTTAAGTGTTTATGGTCCTCCTAGGTCTGCTTTTTACTTAAAAATAGGGATGCACCGAGTACTTGGTAAATATTCGGTACTCGGCCAAATTTGGAACAGGTACTCTGCCGATACTGAGTAGTTGTAGAAAATTGAATAGTTCAAGACACATTTTTCAGTAATTAAAAATAAGCAAATATATATATATAATGCAATTATTTACAAAATAATGTATTTATAAAATATGACTGAATTCTACGTACAAGTTTTTAAAAAGTTATAATACCAAATCAGTATAAAAATGAACTAAGAATGTGCAAATGTAATTAACTTTTTCATATCGTATATTGGTGTAGGGGAATTTACCTTTGGTCAGGAACAGTCCAAGTGATCCTTAAGATGAATATTAATAAGCTCATTAAAAAGAAACTTTCAATCATATTCCAATATATTTCTAATCATTTGAAATTTTAGATTACGAATTTTTAAAATTATGGTTTTGCAGATTCAAACTTGTGGCATAGCGATAACACAGAGAAGTAAAATTAAGTCATTTTTATTAGGGTAGGAAAAAGATTGTCTAATATTTAAAGAAAAAAAAGGAAAATGCCAGCAAAATATTTTAATAATTGAAATTGTATCTTAAATTATGGTGAAAAAAAATGTAGTTAATGATTTAAGGTGGACCAGTGATGCTTGTTAACCAGTATATAGTCCTGTTCACTGGTCGAGAAGACCAGTAAAATTTTGTAATGATTTCCAACCCTGTACCGCTGCATGTCAATGATTTTTTAAAAAACAATTGGTACTCGGCCAAAGTGCTACTCGGTGCATCCCTACTTATAAATGGTCCTCTTTTACCCTTTTCTTTGACTAAAATGTGTTAGGAGCTCCGCCCACTCCAAAACTAAAAACTGGACCTACAATTGTCTTAAGTGTGCACTTCAGTAAAGAGAACTATTGTAGTTAGGCTTAAAATTAGTTTTCTTTATACAAAGGGCGTGCATGTCATGGATGCAAGACCTTCCGTCTCAGGACGGATTTCCGTCTTGACAAAATCGCCAAGACGGACCGTTAGACGGAAAAGAATCAATCTCATTCCTTCAATATTTAAGATAGAAGATAAAAGAAAACAAAACTGAAGGGAATATAAAATCAGATTTCTTAAAAGTGCATTTTAATCATTATTCCAATCCGAAACTGTATCGAAGCCTTTCTTTCTTTCTGAATAAACAAACTGCAATGGCATAATTCCTTTGTCGGTGTTGATTCTCTTCGACCCTATCCATTCCCTTCCCTTAACTTCATTAAATATGACCTACAATTTCGTTTTCAGGATTTCATTTTCTGTGCCTCCTCCTCTGACGTCGTCAAAAATTGTCCCACCTTATCTTAATATCACTAAACATCGTCTAAAAATAGGTTTTTTGAACTAAAGTCTCACAAATCTCCCCCCCCCCCCTCTCAATTACTATACTTAAAACTATGATCTTGCTGCTAAAAGTAAAATTAAACACACCATCCCGCCCCAGTTTCGACAATTTAATGAACAATATATGTATTTTTTTGGTTTATTTTCTTGGGTATGCATGGGGGGGGGGGTCTCAAACATTTTCCGTCTTGGAAGCATGGCCTAACTTGCACCCATGGTGCACGTCAACAAGAGATACACTTGAACGACCGATAAGAGTGGATAAACTAGGGATAAGCGCAACCTGTCACTTTTACGGAAAGGACCCCCTGCTGCAAAAAGTAATCGGAGAAATCATAGCTCACAGCAAAAAATAAATTGCAAGAATTCCAGGACTACCTTTCCTTAGCTTGTCCAGGAAAATTTTCTCTGGTTGAAGCGAACAGAGAAAGAAAGTCGGTAGGTTGGCCATTTATGATGTTAGTGCATTCCTGTGACATGTACTGATTTTATTCACAATAAAAATGAATTTCTCATTTTATACTTGTAAATTTTTAGAGCAAATACTTATTTTTTCCCATATGCATTCAGAGATTTTATGCAAATTGATGAATGAAACTAAGATTTGTTGTAAATGTATAAAATATCTTAAGGAAAACAACCTGCATGGTCCCCCCCCCCCTCCTGATAATGCTCTCAGTTACGTTCAACTTTATTTTCTCCGAAAACAATTTATTTCTTGTCTGAAGTTAATTAAAGAAGGAAATTATTATTTGTGTTCAGATGATTAAAAAAGAAATCAAATTAAGATGAGAAACAGTTGCGTAGCTCTGGAATAAAAATGGGGGAGGGAAGAAGATTACAAGTAGAATATTTACAGTCAAGGAGTGGGGCAATGCAGATCTTATGTTTTAAAAGTGGAAGAACGCCAGCAACAGTGTAATCAGAAAATTTCAGAGCCCCGCTCTGAAATCATTTAATCCAGGAGCTACAGCCTCTCAAAACAAGCAAACATAAGGCTTTGTTTTTATACCTTTTACTAGTATCAGACACCATGTTAAAGATGTGGGGGTCTGCATGAACACATTCATGCCTACTCATAAAATGCTAACAGAGGCCTTTCTGTGATATTTCCTTTATGGAAATTAATTCCATGTTCCCTCTGTATCCTCATTCCATGAGATTCTGGGCCAGACTAAATTGGGAATCACCCCTTTACGTTGCATGGCCTTACTCTGTCAAACACCATTGTTGGTGTTCCAAACTCTAGTTTAAACTAGCATATTTATGCTCAGGTGTGAGGGAAATGCAAGCTTTCACTTTTGTTTTCTTTTACACAGAATGCAGAAAAATGCATGTGGGTTATTGGTCGTTTTTAGCTTTTAAAGACATTTCTTACATTCAATGTTATAATTGTTCATTATAGTTTAAATGCAGGTGTTTTGCTGGTAGATTTTTTTAGCTATTACATACACTAATATATAGTTCTTTACGAACTTTCTGATTATCCACCAGAACCATGCAACTCTATTCCGTAGGTAATCCGGAGTTTACACCTATAAAAAATATTAAAAAGAGGATTTAAGGAGGACAATAATTGGATGTAATTTTATAACTCTTTTAAAAATAAAGAACAATATTAGTGCAAAATTTCGTTCTTCAAAGACTCTTTTACAACTGGTCACTGAAATTAAGTACCTGTGGGAATCCTGTTAAGTGATCATTCAATGAAAAACACCAGTATTTAATGTAACAATTTATTTTGTTATGGACAATATGAAATGATTGGTACATAATTAATACATGGATGATATAAAATGAGTATGCACATGACTCAAATTTAATTGCTCAACAATAGCATACATATCTGCACTCTAGTCCTTTATAAATGCAGCTGTTTAAACAATGCAACAGTTATCACTTGATGCACATAAAATCTTGCAATGTCTGAAATCTGAAAAAATACAGCCGATCAAGTTAAAAATATTAATTATAACACAACTAAGTTTTAATTAATCAAACTAGTTGACAAACATTCAAACATCATGATTATACGCTTGAGAAGACTAAACAAACATATTAAGCCTACTAAATTGTAAACTCTTTGAACCTAATTGTGCTTCATAGAAATAATTCAATTCAATCATCATTCTCACTAAAAACATAGCTAGAAATAAATTTTTTTTTCCATCTAAATATATAAGTTTATGCCAGTGTTTCTACTAAAATGTTGAATATTTTTTTGTTTTGTGACATAGTTCATATTTAGAAAATGGAAATAGGAAAATATTTTTTTCTCAATGTTAAACAAACATAGTCGAACTACATTAATGCAAAATCTACGGAACCATGATAATTACTTAGGGCGAACCAGATTTGATCTTGAAATTTTATTTCCAGCTACTCAAGTGAAAAATGGCAACAAATATTATTCAGTCAATTCATCTTAAGCAGAAGACAATCTTTTGAAAATTAATTTTTACTTCAAAACCAAACTTTTTTTGTAGTCAATAAAAACAAATACCTCTTCTCGCATTACTTTTTCTCTTCTTCAGGGCACTCTGTTGAAGCCTCCACGACCACGCCCTCTTCCCCTTGTCATTCCACGCCCAGACCTAGATAAAATTTAAAACAGTATGTCAACTCAAACTTTCTTTAAAAAAATTTCTGCCAAAAAATGGGTAGCTTGAGTATTCAATTGCCAGAATCAGCAGGACTATTAAGTTGTGTGTTTGGCCACTAACACAAGACCAAATTGGTAGCTAACATGTCATGATAAATAAATGTGTATGGTTCATATGTAACAAGCTTCTGTCGCACAATCCTTAAAATAAAAAAATGTTGAAGAAAAAAAAAATTGAAATTTTGAACTATGAAAATCTTAAAATTTCATCCACCCTCAACCTCATCCAATATGACGACCAGCAAAGATTATTTCTCATATGACAGAAACAAAAATTCCCACTTTTCCAGGACTTTTTAAGGAACAACTATTTCCTTACTTTTCTAGGTTTTTCAGAAATACAAGAACTCTGAATTCAGACTATCATTGACACTCCTTAAGCAAAAAGAAACTTTTCTTCAAATAAACACCCCAAGCAAAATCCCTCACCTCACTTACTTTCTTGAAAAAAAAAAAAAAAGCATAAAAAAATAGGGGGGGGGGCAGCCACCCTCACGCCCTATGGAATCGACACCAGTGGCAGTAATGCTTCAGATATTAAATGGGATGATATCAAGTGTACATTGCGAATCGAAGGATCTGAGAAGACAACATTCAGGTCAATCGAAAATGTGCTATGGATTGGAGAAAGCTAATTTGACCTCAACTTTGTTACAAAAAGAATATCTACGCTTGATCGAATTTTATAGAATCCTCCCAACAAGTAGCACTTATTTATTTGTCAATTATATTTTCACTTATGGGACTAACGTAAAGAGAGGCAACTTACCTTCCAGCAGTTCCTCTGCTTCCAATGTTTGATGAAAAGGAATTGAATCTTGGTGTAAAGGAGCTGGTAATTTGTATCTTCATAGCTCTACCTATTGAATGTAAACAGAAATGAGAAATTTTTGTTTGGTCCTGCTCTCCAATGGATTGCACCATGGTTCAACCAAATAAATAAAAATAATCCAAATAAAGGTAGAAAAAATTCATTAAATATTCAAGTTTTAAAATAGGGTACAATGTGAATTAGGGAGGAAAGCAAGGGCAAATATTACCAGCACAAAGGCTTCCCAGTGGAAACGCTGACTAGCACTAAATTATAGAACTAAAACCAATCCTAACAGCAAAACAGCTGTTAGCCGAGACCAGACAAACTTTCTCTCTCCAAAAATCCACCTTCCTAAACCTTTTAATAATCTCAAAAACATTTCCACAACTTTCCAGCTCACCGAAAAAATTTCTATGGAGAAGGAGAAAAAATGAATAAATGAATAGAAAAACAGGAATGTTCCAATGTTCCTTTTCTTTATCTTGTATTTCCTTCACAGTTGTTTACTAGAAGGAAAGGTATACAAACTTCAAATGTTTCAAGGGGGCTGTCCTTCAATACCAATTATAATTGTTAACTATGCTCGAAATATCGCCAAGGTTGGCAACGCCCAATGATTTTTTGCGAAAGTGGTGCAAAGCAGGAAAAACAACTTACAGACAAGGTTACAACAGAACAACAATAATTTTAAACAAAGATTAATGGGATTAACAGCACATTGAACAAACAGTATAAAAATAACCAATAATTACAAGATTTGTAACATTATGTTTAGTTTGCTTAATCAAGTGTCATTTTGTAATACATAGAGCTATTAAAGACACTTCTTGTTTTTTGGCCGGTTACAACCAGTTTACGCTACTGGCACATTGATAACCTGCTTCTGCCGGAAAAAAGCCAACCCGGAAACATAATTCTAATATAGAAACCCCTCCTAACATTGCGCCTTATTATTTCTATCATTTAGATATATCTTGTTCTTCATTTACATTCAGAAAAATTATGCCTAAAAAAATCTGCTTTACATTTGACATTAAAAAAATCAGAAAAAGGATTTAAAAAAAAAAAACACTGGACAAAACTCAGTTGCAGTTTTGGCCGTAACTGTACTATACATAATGATTTTTAATGGATAAAACTAACACAAATCACGCATGCTGCAAATTAAATATACTATTTTAGAAAACCACTAATAACTAGTGTTATTAGTTGCATTTTCATTATAAGACCTGTTGTCTTACCTTATAATTGTAGATCATTTACATTCTCAGCATTCTTCAAATACTTATTTTTATGCTTAAATACTTTGATCCATTTTCTGTTGAAAACATTGGTTTTATATAAAAATGTCAAATATACAACCTTTGTTCCGACAAAATCTCACCATCAAGAGGTACTCCATTATATTGTGCCATTGCACGAACTGCATCATTACGCTTTTCAAAAACTACATCAGCAGTACCAAGAGAACGACCAGACTGATCATAATGTACGACTGCTTTGCGTAGATTACCAAAATCTCCAAACAACTCCTAAAAATGAAAAAACTAGTAAGGAAATGAATTTAAAATCAAGAAAAATGGTTTTATTACACCATAACTGATCAACACATTTAAAATTTTGATAAAAAAAGTTTCATTTTTTACCCCCCCCCCCCAAAAAAAAATCTGGTATGGACCCCACACTACTTCCTTTTACGTGTAAATTTCTTATTAGTTGCCTTAAGTGTTAAAAAAAGTGCTTGGAGTGAGCAAGGTAACAATTCAAATATTTACTCCCCTAATCTGCCACGAAACAATGCAAACAATATTTTACAATGGTTAATTTTCTAAATATTGCTGATTTTAATATCCTTCAGTGAATTTTTCGCAAAATATCGCCAAGTTGAACCCAAATTAAAAAATAATTTTTTCGCCAAATTGGCGCGACCACTTGGCGATATGTCGCCAAGTTGGCGTCAAACACTTGGCGACCAAAAGCTTGGCGACATATCGCTAAGTGGTCGCGCCAATTCATATCACTTGAGTCTGCATTGAAATTAACACTGATTTACCCCTAAAAGGGGTAACACACCCCCTTGGGAACATTCAAATGCAACCACAAGGGGAGGTGCACAACTAGACCATCCTCAGAGCCTACATACCAAGCTAGAAGCTTCGATGGCATATAGTTTTTGAGTTATGCGACCCACATACATACATACGCACACACGTACATACAGACGTCACGAGAAAACTCGTCGTAATTAACTCGGGGGTGGTTTAAAAGGATTTTTTGGCTGCTTATATGTTGGTAGGTACATATGCACGTGCTGACAGGTCGAAAAAACTACTCAACATTCATTCGGGGGTGAGCAAAATCAAAATTTAGACTCAAATTTGAGTGATTTTTTTTCGCGATCACAATACTTCCTTTACTACTTAAAGGAAGTAAAAAAAAACCTCAAAATTTTGCATAATACCAAAATTATCAAATATTAGTAAGGTTATAAACCGCTATATTTTTGTGTCAAAAAATCACATTTGAGGAAAACGATGGAGGCCACCAGGATTCATACCGGGAGAAAAACTTGAAATATGTTTTTTTTCCCAAGAAATAAAAAAAATGTTTTTCAAGGTGTTACTATAAATTTGATATACATATACATCTTTCATTTTATTTAAATACATGTATAACAAATGCAATCATGCAATACAATGCATATACAGAATTAGAAACTAACATTTAGTAGGGGAAATAAAAAGTATGATGTAAGTAAAAGAAAGAAAAAAGGAGAATGAAAAAAAAAGGGGGGGGGGGAGCTTTTTCCCAAAACAATAATGATAGCCTTAAAGAATTATGTGTAACAGCACAGCATGATTCTAAAATGAAACAATGAAAAAATTTATATAAATATTTAAAAATAAATTAATGCATTTTGTATCATGAAATTCAAAGCTATGCTATCTTCTAATGATAGAATTAACAAATAGAGTATTTGGTTCATCCACTTCTACACCTGAACATAAAATAAATAAAATAAAATGTTCTTTTTTGATATAAAAAAGGACTGATAGTAACGGGGTTTAAGCTGAGTTTAAAAGTTCTTCATCAAAAATGCTGAAGTTGTAGAAAAGGCTTTAGCAAAATGCTAAAATGTTCAAGGTTAATAAAGAGAAAATGTTTACATATTTTTCTTACTGCCTCTATACGTTTCAACTCCTGTTGAAAGCTAAATTCAAAATTCAGCCATGACTTTTTCTCGGCTATGATTTATAACAAGATGTTGCTTTCTTTCTTAGAACATGCACTGTTTTTTGTTATTATATTGGAGCAAAACAGCGAAATTGCCTAGGTGCATTTTTGTAATTTAGATAGCATATTTGCATTTTGCAAAAAATGTGACAATAGCAGAAACCCCGGACAGGGACCTCACTAAAAGGACTGATTTGAGGTAAAATATTATTTGAAGTTGGTCTGTGTTTTGAGGGAAAACTAGAACAATATAGCTGAAAACTGGGAAAATTGGATAGTAGCCAGTGGCCAGTGGACTCAATTATATTAGTCTCCACTTTTTAAAGTTAGTCGCCACTTTTAAAAACTGCAACTAACGAAGCATGTTAATACGTTTTACGTTTTATATGTTTTTAAATGGGGTCCAGAAGCATTCAATACATATTGATGCAAACCAACAAGTTGTATATTTATTTGTAGGTTTCCTTTATACAGTCCCGTTTCCTTTATACAAAATCGTATAAACGGTGCTTCACTTTATGTTTCAAATTTTTATGAATAACGAAAAAAAGTATCAGAATATCGCTCACGTACAGTTTTGGCGGGTTTCTGCAGAGGTGGTAAAAACCACTGGTAGAAACCGGATAAAACCGGCACGGCAGAAACCCCTTTCTGCCACTTTTATGGCAGAAACTGGCAGAAACTCAAAAATTAACTTTAAAATAATTACTGGCATGTAATATACATAGAAAAAAATACCAGAGTACAATTTATTTACAATATTATGGCCATTCTAAATTAAATGTTACATTGTTTGCACTCTGCTGTAGCTATAACAATACATAAGTTTGCATAGTTTCAAAACATAAACAATTTCTCAATTTATTGTGCACCAATAAGAAATTTGCAAAGATTCTCTCAAGCCCAGCAGATCTAGTTAGCATTGCTGTCAAGAAACAGGCAAGAAACTATTTGAAAGTAGCTTCATTCAATTAAGTCAAGAGCAACATGACAAATTTTTGAATTGCAGAGATTAATAAAAATAAAAGCTAAGATTAAGTATTTGTTTTATATGGATATTTGAAAGTCTATCCATTACATTTATTATAAATAAAATACATTTACAAACAACAAACTGAAAAGTAGGTTACTTACATGATTACAAGGTTAAAATTTGTAATGCATAGCAATTTCAATGATGATAAATTTACTTTGCTTCAAAAATTTTAGTCTTGTAATTCAACTTTTACATTAAATTACTAAATATTAATTGCATACCAAGTTTTTAGGGGATGAAATGAAGTTATATTTTTAGTTCACTTGGAATTTGTAATTATTAAAGTTACTAAAGATGATTTTTAAGTTTCTGCCAGTTTCTCCCAGTTTTTACCGGTTATAACCAGTTTCTGCCACTGGCATGGCAAAAACCGGTTTCTGCCGGCAAAAAGCCAACTCTGCTCACGTAAGAAAGGTGATACAACTCAAAAGCACAAAATTTTACAGAAGAGACAGAAAAGAATTTAAACTTTAAGTACAGCCTAAAACAAGGAAAAGTTCAGTTTTAGAGCATTAGTAACTGATTTTGCAAACCATAGGGACCCTTATGATTTTTTTTTTTTTTGTAAACAACATCTCAAACTGTTATATATTTCTACATGAACCGCAAAATTTACCCATTTGCTTAGTCATAAATAAGATCAAGTCAAAAGTAATTAACCAGTTTCATACTCTATTCATAATACTTAACTAACATTTTTATGGAACAAAAATGCAAACCGTATATACTCGCGTATAAGTCGAAAAATTTAGTCCAAAAAATGAAGTTGGAAGTTAGGGGGTCGACTTATACGCGGGGCAGAATTTCCGAAAATTTTTCCCGAACAACTTTTGGAAAAAAAAAAAACACTCAAAAACGAGGAGATTTTTCAGATTCAGTCCAACTATTTTAAACAGACGCTAAAGAAGTAAATACTCATACATTCTACTGTATTTTTGCATGGTTTGATTGTGAAATAAAGAATAAATATTTACAATAAACGACAGACATCGTGAAAAGTGCGAGAATTGCGAATTTTCCGATTGATGGTGTTTATCCTTTTGAAACAGAATGTAATACGGTTACATCGCAAAATTTATTGATAATAATAATGCAAAATAAAAGCAACAAATAGCAAAAATCGTCGCTGCAAAATCGAACCCTTACAAAAACCGCGATCGTAAAATCGAACCCTTTACAAAAATCGCGATCGCAAAAATAACTCTTTTTGTAAAAAAGAATAACAATCGGGTTATTTTCAACACAAGAAAGCTCACTGCATTCTATTTTCCTCCTTTTTAAAACACTTATTATATTTAACAATCTCAGTAAAACGTTCTCGGATCGGTCCCGTTTTACAAAAATCGAGATCGCAAAAATGAACCCTTTTGGTGAAAAGGAATGACGATCATGCTGTTTTTAACATAAGAATGTTCCAGTGCATTTCAATTTCCTTCTTTTCAAAACATTTATATTTATAAATCGCGGCAAAAGGTTTCCGATCATTTCAGAAAGTGCGGTCTCGACTTATACGCGGGTTTTCGATTTTTTCCCGATTTTCCTTAAAAAAGTAGGGGGGTCGACTTATACGCGAGTATATACGGTAGTTATACGTATCTTCTCTATATATATTTGCTGATTTTCTGACTAAAAAAATGTATTTTATAATAATGAGTTTTAGTTAACAACTGGAAACATTTAAAAATAAAGTAATAAATAATGCTAAAAACAAGAAACCAGAGTTAAATTGTTTATTTAAACACATCATGTACTTGATTAAAATAATATGATAAGTTTCAATTATTTATATATGCTCTGAAAAAGAAAAAGGTTTTTAAATTTGTATTGAGATTTAATTGATCTTATTAAAACTGTTTAAAAATATTTTACATTTTAACGAAAAACGATGTTATTTTAAGTGACTCCTCTTCTTCAATTTTGCGCTTTCCCCCACGTGATCGCTGAGCAGCCATTCCAAAGCAGGTGCCACGTGCAGGGTTCATAGTTCAAAGTGCAAATGACGAATGGCGGTTCCTGTTGTGACTCAATTTCTCCCTCTAGCGATAGGGAGAAGAGGTGGGGAAAGAAATACATGGAAGTAGCGTGGAACAGGAGGGGGGAATGTGGTTCGATTGGGAATGTTTAGAGTGACTGAGCAAGAGTAGCGACCAAGTGTGGCGATCGATGCCACATTTTTTAATCGTCACTTTTGCAACTTTAATCGCCACGTGGCGAGTGGCGACCGCTAATTTTCAGCTATATAGAACAAAGTTTCATTTCATAGTAGTTTAATGGCAGATGCACAATGGCCAATGGTGAAAATCTCAATGTGAAAAACAAATGTTGTTTTGATAATAAATGCACAAATGAAGTCATTAATTTAATTAAACTCATGCAACATGCTTGAGTGTTCAACTGTGAAATGATTTTTTTTCCAAGTCTAATTGCACTATTTGCTTATTAAGAAAATTTTCCTTTTCAATTTTCGTTAGGACATTTTCAGAGCTAAGAAAGTTGGCGTATTTCAGTAACGGCAAAAAAGTTTTTGACAATTATGTCAAGATTTTTTTTACAAGACTATCTCTTTATAGAAGTTCGGTAAGACCTCATTTGGAATATGCTGTTCAGTTTTGGTCTCATCTGAAGAAAGATATTAATTTATTGGAAAGGGTACAAAGAAGGGTTTACAAGATTAGTAAATGGATTTTCTAATTTAAGACTATGATTCCATACTTAGAATGCTTAATATGTATAGTCTCGAACAAAGGAGAATCAGAAGAGACATGATTTAGTTGTTTAAATTTATTAAAATGAATAATGTTACAGGGTTAGATTTTTGCACGGAAAGCAGGACAAGGGGTCGTTGTTTTAAGCTGTTTAAATCTCAGGCTAATCTGGAAATTCGGAAAAATTACTATTTTAGCAGGGTAGTAGGAACTTGGAAGTTTCCCAGAAGATGTGGTAAAGAGCAACGGAATAGATAGCTTTAAGAGGGCCATTGATCTTCATTGGGATCTATAATTTGACTAGGACTAGCTCAGTTGGTATCACAGCCTGTTCATGGTTGTCACATTTATATTTGTAAAAGCCGTGGTTGAAAGCAGACCGAACTACCAATTGTCAAAAACTAGCCAGCTCTGCTCAGAGCACATTACATCATACTAAATCATAGACGGCTGAAGCACTAAAAAAGTAGAGGGCCATATGAACTAGGGGAGAAGGGAGGGGGTAGGAGGCAGCTGTTTCTTTTTGTGTGCAAAATGACTATATTATTCAGGGTTTGAAAAAAAAAGGTTTTTTTTTTAAACCCAGCCCGCCTAGGTTTTTAAATTTAATCGAATACACAGGTTTTTCCCGAATCATATTCAAATCGTTCATTCTTTTTAAACATTGCATTCCAAACTATAGCTTGCTACTTCTACTTTTCATAGAATCAGGGGAACCCTGAAAAGAGGTCACTGTGACCACATAAAAAATTTCTTATTTGGCAAGTTTGGAGAAAGCATTGTAATCAGATGTGAGTATGTGTAGATATACACACTGCCATAAAATAATATGGGAAAATAACTTGTCAGATATCAATGATTACTGTTTAAAGAATCAGGCACAGTCGTCACACAGGTTGACTACTTTTAGCTAATTACATGTGACTATTATAATGTAACTTTTTCACTAGGCAATCTTGCTTTAAGCAGCTGCCAAAAAGACAATCCTAGTTACAGTTAATACAGAAAAAATTCCCCAACACTGCAAATACAGAAAAATAAATTTATTGAATAATCATTGCTTTTTTGGTCTCCTAAGTATTTAAAAACATAAGTAAAATTCATATGCAGATTTAATTTCTATTGCACAATAAATTGCTCAGAAAGCAAGATGGCAATTTTTGAACCTGGTATTGACCAAGACTAAATATTATAACACACTAAATATCATAAGTAAATTGATCAATACCAATATATGGACTTGGTATTGATCAAAATAGTTGTAATATTTAGTTTGTATTTGAAAAAAATGTTTTCAATTTGTCATAAACTTTGGTAAACCCACTTTACCGACAAAGTGGTTTTTTTCAAGTGGGCCCACCCAAAAATTAATGGATTGTAACATTACTGATTAAATGACCAATACAAAAAAAAAAAAAAAAAAAAAAAAAACACACCCACCCCTCACTTTTTCAAAGTTTCATTCTTATGAAATAATCCGAAACAAGTTAAATTTTTATAATTTTCAGTTTTTATTTTCGTGAAACAAGTCAACCACTGAGTTGGAAATCATTTTTCAATCGATTATTTATCTACAAACATCACTCTGAAAAGTGAGAAGACAAGACCCTTTTTAGAAGTAAGAGGGCACTTCTTTGCCCTTAATACAGTTGAACTTTTATGTGCCAAAATGGTCCCGACTAGAAAATAAGACCACTTTTCAAGTCACATTGACTGTCTACCATTACAATATAAATTTTACAGAATAATCAAATATTTGCAGAAAAATGAATAAAATACAATGCTTCAAATAAAGTCATATACATACTTTAATGTCTGAATCAGAAACTCCATAATCAAGATTTGAAATTAAAAGTTTTGCAGGTCCTCTTTCAACATTATTAATTGCTCCTCGTCTGAGTGTATTAGTAGACAAAAATGCAGGTCTGGTTCGTGGTTTAAAAACGCCCTGAAATATAAAAAGCAAAAAAGTTTAACTTAACTAATTTCAATTAAAAAGGTCAAATTTTAATTTTTGAAACAATAAGATAGAAATATTTAAGAACTCAGAGTAACTTACTCTCAAATTATAGATACCATACATTTTTGAGGAAGTTTTACTACTAGGCTGCAGAAAACTAACTTTTTACAAGTCGAATTTTGGTCAGCATTTCATACCAATTCTTAGTTTTATCAGCTGTAGATTATAAGAGCTCACAGATCTCTCACTTGACTAACGTGTTGGTAAGTATTAGTAATTCGTCGTATGTATGGTTTTGGTGCGAAGTTTCCTAAACTGAAAATCTAGTGTTTTCGTTGATTGAGATTCATATGTCATGCTAATAATGTGAAGGCAGTGTTTGCATTGTCATGGGCCAAAGTATAATATTTTAAAGATTCTATTTTCTTTAATAGAATTCTGATCTATATTGTAATGGAAATATCTGTACCTCAGCACTATTCTAACATAAGTCCATTTTCGACTTTTCAGTAGAGGGAGAAAACAATTGTTAGATGCATGTAAAGACTCGCATTCTTTTAATGCTGCTAAATAGTTGTGAAGGAATTTCTTTTCTAGAATAACGTTCTCATGAATCAATGCCGAATAAGATTATACATACAATGCAGGAAAAAAGTTAAAATCACCATTTTTGTCAATTACCATTAAGTCAATCTGGTTTTGAGGTAGATATAATATAACTCATTGCCAGGATGCTGAGCTAGTTTTGTTGTGTTTAAAGTCAGGAAACAAGACATGAATTTCAACATGGTAAATGGCAGTATAGCTTTTGTCAAAAATTTTAATAAAAGACGTTGGTTTCAATTTGTTTTGTTGCGTTACACGCATTGCTTTAGTGTTTAACCAAAGATGAAAGCCCAGTAATTGAAGGTAAATTTTCAAAAAGAAGGGACTATCATTTAAGAAATTGAATACATTGACCATTCTTACGTTGAAAATTGAGTGATTTTCATTCTTTATAACAAAAAAGTGTTTATTTCTGCAATCTCGATTTTTGCAAAGGGTTTGCTTTTAGGAGTATGATTTTTGTTGCCTGTCGCTATAATTTTGAACTAACCCATTAATGCCTGACATTTTTTTCCCCAAAGATACGTTGTATATTGGTTACACGCAAGGTTGGCAAGTTTTTGACAGTCGGAGGTTTTATCCGGTTTTAACCGTGGTTTTTACCGTCATGTCAAAAACCCCTTTTTGACATGGTTTTTGACATAATTGTCAAAAACCTAAATTTCTGTCCAAAACATGTTTAAATTTGATATTGATAATCAAAATACATTTTCAAATGAATTTTACAATTTCTGATTTCAGACACTGAAGTAAACTTTTGGAGTTTTAGGTTATTAAAATAAAGTGTAATAAGCAATCCTAAACATAATTGAAGGGCTCGGGAGTAAATAATGGTAACTAGCATTTTAAAAAATCAAACATATGGCTTTATTGCTTCGAGAAATTACTGTAACAGGTTTTTTATTTTAAAAATGAAGTGGGTACATTAGTTAAGTGCTGTGTGTCTTGGATATACTTAATAAATTTTTTCAAGTGATTTTTTTAAATTTTAATTTGAAATAGTTGATTTGTAGAATTTGTCAGATACCATTATTTACTCCCGAGCCCTTCAATTGGGATACCACAAGATGCTTACATGTGGAAAAAAAATAAATGAATGAGCTACTATCATTACAGAATAAAAATTAATTATAAATAACAGTATATTAAAACGTAAACCTAATTACAATTTATAAATTTTAGAAAGCAGAAATTGCATAGTGCACATTTGCCTGGTATTATTTGTAGACTTACATACATAAAATAAACCATCTTAAGTTAACAGTTACTTAAGGTATTTAGTCCCAATCTAAATCGTTTTTCCCGCGGAGCATGCGGTAACAAAAGACCAGTTTTGATGCTTTTTGGATGCCAAGTCTATTTCTGAGTTCAGAATGTATGAGAGAGTCCAAAACTCGAGAAGATTCTCTCGATAGACGCTGAGCTACATGGGCTGGAATGTAATTGTACCATCAGCTGTACAAATTCGGCAGAGATGTTGCTTTTTTTTAGACCTTTCTACTTTAAAAACTGGATTTAAGTTTTAATATTTGTAACTTTTTTCACTCCATAACAAGTTAATTTAAAAGAATGGAATTAATTTTCATTAAATTTATTAATTTAATTTTTATTAAACTTGATTGATAAGATAACTAATTGATAGTTATAAACTTTTAAG
>JAXGGA010015095.1:0-30137 GCA_038373865.1 Uloborus plumipes
GCAGGAATTTACGGCCGTAGAGGTAATGATGGAAATGTTCTACAGCTTTAACTATGGCGAGCAATTCCTTTCTCGTGACACAATAATTTCGCTCCGACTTGGATAAGCATTTGCTCCAGTAAGCGATGACATGTTCGTTACCGTCAATTTCTTGAGATAAAACAGCTCCAACGCTCTCGTGGCTCGCATCAGTGTCAAGTATGAAGGATTTTCCAGGCTGAGGATAAGAGAGAATAGGCGTTGATGTTAAAGCCTCCTTCAGCTGTAGAAATGCATCCTCGCATTCTTTGGACCATTCAAATTTTTGTTTGCTCTCCGTCAGCTTATGCAAAGGTCGTGCAATGTTGGAAAAACCCTTCACAAACTTCCTGTAGTACGTGCAGAGCCCCAGGAAACTTCGCAGCTGATGGACATTTTCGGGGCGGCTCCAATTCTTGACTGCTGATACCTTGTCTGGATCTGTTCGTACACCCTCTGAAGAGATAATGTGACCAAGGTAGTTCACCTCACGGCGGAACAAGTTACATTTGGACGGGCTTAACTTCAAGTTGGCTTCCTTAAGCTTTTGCAGCACCTTCCTAAGATTAGCCAAATGTTCCTCAAAACTGCGTCCTATGATGATGATGTCATCCAAGTAGACAAGACAGGATTCATAAGAGAGTCCTCGTAGCACTGATTCCATAAGACGCTCGAACGTGGCTGGAGCATTGCAGAGGCCGAAGGGCATCACTTTAAACTGCCACAAGCCTTGTCCGGTTGTAAACGCCGTCTTCTCTCGGTCGTCGGGGTGTATCTCCACCTGCCAGTAGCCGCTCTTTAAATCCAGGGTCGAAAACCACTTGTGTCCGGAAAGGGTGTCCAGAGTGTCATCGATCCGTGGAAGAGGGTAACTGTCCTTCTTGGTGATGTCATTCAGACGTCGGTAGTCAACACAAAATCTGGTGGAGCCGTCTTTCTTTCGGACCAAGACGATAGGGGATGCCCAAGGACTGGATGAGGGTTCGATGACGTCATTCTCCTGCATCTCTTTTACGAGGATCTCAACCTCTTCCTTCTTGGCGAACGGTAGTCGTCTTGGATGCTGCTTGATAGGGGGATGATCTCCAGTGTCGATCCTATGCTGCGCTAAACTCGTGCGACCAACATCTTCGGGTGTAGATGAAAACACCTGCTTGAAGTTGTCCACCAATTTTTCCGCAGCGTATCTTTGATCCTTCGATAATGGTGCACTCCCAATTAATTTCGAAGTCAAGGACTCGGAAGACACAGTCTCGGAGGAATCAATTCTTCTGATGATGCAGTTTACGGGAGTACAAGTTGCCAACACTTCTCCTTTCTTGATATTCCTCGGTCTTTCACTTACATTGGCGACTCTCACAGGAACTGCATTCCTTGAAAGGTCCACAAGCGTAGATGCCACTAGTACTCCTTTTGGGCTATTACTCTGGTTAGGATATTCAATTAGGCCGAATTTAAAGCTGTTTTTCTCATTGATGGAGCCAGGTATTAGTATTTCTGATCTAGGGGGAATCAATAAATCTGTTTGGGCTATTATTTGATGAGCGGATTTTAAGTTATTTTCAGCATTGAAAATTGCTATGTCTTCCCTCGTCGAGTGCAGCTCATTATTTTTAAAGTCGATAGAAAAATCAAATTTTCTCAAAAAGTCCAGTCCGAGAATGAAGGGATCTGTAATGTCAGCGACGAATGCCGTGTGATGGTAAGTGGCGCTTCCGAACATTATTTCTAAGTTCACTTTTCCTTCAATCTCGATTTTGTCACCTGTCACAGTTTGGAGAGTAACGCAGGGCGGCGTCCATAAGATCTTGAGTCCAAATTGACGAGCCACATCAGTCCTAATGATGGTAACGTTGGCTCCTGTGTCCACAATCATTTCGCAGGGAAACCCATTCACATATGCGTAAATGAAGAGTCCGTTGCAGCCGCCACTTCTTGAGGAAATCTGGAAAACTTTGGGAGACGTCTTCTTTTCTTGGCGAGCTTCGCAATTCCTTCGTACGTGGCCCTCACCGCCACATTTCCAGCACTTCAGTGGTTGTCTACTTTGGTCTTTGCGAGAAGCGATCTTCTTCAGGGTCCCCGACATCTCTTTCATTTGTCTCTCAAGTTCCGAGAGACGATTTAAGTTCGAATCCGGGGAACTCACTTCCACGCCTCTGATTGTATGGCGATCCTTGCGGGATGTTTGCTGTGCAGCCTCGAACTTCATTGCGTAGACCAGACCAGATTTAAGATCTTTAATGTCCGCCATCCGGAGAGCCGTCTGAATTTCTGAACTTCGCACTCCGTCTATGAAGTAGTTCAGGGCCAGGCTATCGCGAATATCCGAAGGACAGTTCGAGAAGGCGAGATGGGAAAGCCTCTCAACGTCTGCTGCAAAAACTTGCAAAGTCTCTCCGGCCCTCTGGAGTCGGGATTTCAGCTGGAGTTGGCTGAATTCTTTTTGGCATGCTTCGCCAAAGCGAAGCTCCAAGGCCGATGATAAGGCATCGAAGTCGCGGTGCTTGTCCTCTGGGAAGGTCTGTAGTATGTCAGCTGCATCCCCTCTCAGCGAGGCTGCAAGGTGACAGGCTTTCGTGGAAGAGTCCCAGGAGTTTGCTTCTGCAACGATGAGAAACTGCTTCTTGTAAATATTCCACGAGGTCTTCCCGTCAAACGTGGCCAGTTTGATGGATGGACGAGAAGTTCCAGCTGCAGCTACACAGTCACTTGAGTTGTTGGAGGATGTTGATAACTTCGATTCAAGTTCTTTAATTTTCTTTTCCACGTGGTTTTCTACTGTGGTGATTCGATCTTCTAGAGCCTCCACTTTATTTTCCATGTTGATAAATTTAGTTTCCACCAAACTTTTCATTGACGTTAGATCACTCTTAATTTCTTCTTGGCTTGAAGTTATGCTCGATGTCAAATCACTCTTTAGTTGTTCTTGATTAGTAGCCAGAGTCGCCATGTCATTCTTTATTTGCTCTTGATTTGAAGTTATGCTTGCGGTTAAATCACTCTTTAATTGTTCTTGATTAGTAGCCATAATCGCCATATCATTCTTTAATTGTTCTTGATTCGCAGCCATGCTCGCAGTCATGTCACTTTTAACAGCGTTGATAGCATCAAGGAGTTTTTTTAGTTGTTCCTCCATTGCTCGAGTAATCACCATAAAATTCTGAAGTCAAAAAGTCCTCAGGAAGAAAAGTCCAAGTTCACAGATAATTCCAAGAAAGTCCTTGAAGATGCCCCACGTTGGGCGCCAAAATTGTAACGAGTCCGTAGCACCTTCAACTTTCTTCAAATGAGCATTCCAATCTTGAGGAAGTAACTATAAATTTATTTACAAGTATGTACACTATTTACAATAAGAGCAGAAAACAATTGCTAAACATCAGCAATTAGGCAGCAAACAGTACACTGTACTCTCAACAGTAATTCAGCACCACGTATCTAACGTGAACAGTAATTAAGCAATTACAAAAGCAAAACAACCATCCGCTCAAAGCGAATGAAAACGAGTCACCAGATCAAATCTGAAAACAACTGACTGACTGTGTTCAAGGCCAGCTATTTATACTCGAAACGTAGTTTCGATAATGTTCCAGCAAAATCCGGAGTATTCCAAATCATTCATAACTTGAAATAATCCATTGAGAAAGTTCTAGCAATAAAAAGAAAAAGAAAACACTCCGAGCGAAAAATGTCTTCACGCTTATTAAATGCAGGGCAAGTGTAAAAACTACAAAACGTTACAGGGCCGGTATACAAGTGATAAAAGTGATATCTTCATATACTTTTGCAACATGACGTCAGATAAAACCAAAACTAATGAAAATGATGCAAGGCAGGAAAAACAACAACTATTTACAAGATTTGTAACAATACTTTGATATAAAAAAACAAACTTTGGCGTACCTATCGTGGTTTAGGTATTATATGCCCAAGTATCAAAAATATTTTTAACATTACGGGACGGTTTTTTCTCAAATTGTGAAGCAACGGCTGGAGCAAATTTAAAACGATTTGGTATACAAAGTGAAAGGATGTTGCTGATCATAAAAAAGCGATAAAAAAAGGGGGGGGGGGTATAGAAAATTTTAAAGTTGATGCCGATTTTTATATGAAGACGACCCCTTAACAACACTTTACCAATATAAATTTGTAGAGCACATTTATCCTGAAAAAATCACGGGACGCGGGAGCGTCCCGCCCCGCCAAGAAAACCAAATACAAGCCGCCAAGAAATTTCGGTCGCCAATAAAAATGTAAAAGAGCGACTAGGACTGTTTACGCGAGTAACCAAACCGGGGTTTTCACCCCTCTGTATCTCAGCCCCATAAAGATCCTTAGAGTTCATTTTTGGTATACTCAATCTCCAGCGGCCCCTGACGGCACATACTAAAGCAAAACATCCAGGACCCTCAGGGGGAGGTGTGATATATGTTATAAAATCGCTATTTTTCGCACTTTTTAAAAATTGTTTGACAGGGGTCCAGACTAAACGGTATATCGGATTGAGCTCTGCTTTTGCACCCACATTTATTTTGTCCCAAAGCTCGGCATAGGGGGTTTTTCGACCCCCCACCCCCTCCCCCCTCGTTTTTATTTTCCGTATCTTTTCTCCCCGGGGTCTTTAGTGTTGATTTTTGGTATGAATATTCTCGATGAGACATTGAGGACATTTTCCCAAAATTTACCCCCGGGGTCATCGCACCCCGGAGTTATTAATGCTTAAAATTGGTCCGATTTCTATCTACTAGCTCTGTTCAACATCTGAGCATTTATGTTTTCATTGTTGGGCCACGAGGAAAGAAAACTCAATGATTTATAATTTCATCTGTTGCCAGTTTCTATTTGTTAACAAATAAAATATTTGTAATTGATTTTATTGCATAAGGCTTTTAAAAGGGATCTTCAATTTCGTTCATTTTAATATGAGATCGGCAGTAAGGGTTGGGTTTTTTTTTTTTAACTTTTAATTTAATCGTAGTATTGTTAGCAACTAGCTTTGTTTTGCGTCGGTTCGGGTGGTACATTGTGATTGATTTCAAATTTATCCTAGACTGAAGAAGATCCTTGAACTTTTGCACCAAATGCATGCTGCCATGAAAACCAAAGATGTCGGACCGCCAAGAAAAATGTTGAAGGGAAAAAAAACATGCAAAGTAAATTTTTAAGAGAAAAAAAAACAGGCAAAGAAATAATATTAATGCAAAAATATGTGATATCTCCCCAAAAACAACATTGTTGTAAAAAAATCCCCCGCCAAGAAAACCTTAAATACTCAGCCTTAAAAAGTTATGATATCGAGTTTTCCCGCCAAGTTTGTGCCAAACTACAACTAACCTGTATGTATAGTTCTTTTAAATTGTTTTCAGTTTTGCCAGGCGGGAAGCTTTGTCTTGTGAGGTGGTTGCTTAATGAGTAAAAACTTCCCGCCTGGCAGGACTGAAAACAATTTAAAAGAACTATACATACAGGTTAGTTGTAGTTTGGCACAAACTTGGCGGGAAAACTCGATATCATAACTTTTTAAGGCTGAGTATTTAAGGTTTTCTTGGCGGGGGATTTTTTTACAACAATGTTGTTTTTGGGGAGATAACATATTACACGTGTCTCTAGTGTTAATAGTCTTCGAATACGAGCGAGTGTTTCGTTTTTTTTCTATGACAGTACTCTTAAAAATTCGTTCATTGTACATTAGGGTGGGCCAAAAATGACATTTTTTGAATTTCGATGATGGGGAGTGCGGAAAATGTGTCATTGAGGGAAAAAAGTGCATATAACAGTGTTGAAAATTTTTGGTCAATTTCTTGATCTGCCCCAATCGCGTTGAATTTTGGAAAAAATGCAGTTTTTGTGATTTTTAGGAAATTATTTTCAAAAAAATTTTAGCACCGAACATCTAAACCGAACATCTGTGACAAACAATGTAGTTATTTCAGATAAGTATGGCGAAAACAGCATTTTAACGCTTTGACGAAATTGAATTTAAAACGTACAAAAAAAAAAAAAAAAAAAAAAAGGAAATTGCCAAATCTTCTAGGCATTTCTAGAAAAGGAAGGAATTATACCAAAGACCTCAAATTTTTTGTGTAATTTCATGCCCCCAATGGCACCTTTTCCGCCTTACCCGCTATCGAAAACAGAATTTTTTTTTTTTGAATAATTTACTAAAAATCTCGAAAAAACTGCATTTTCCCCAATCTTCAACGTATTTGAGGCAGATCAAGAAATTGACCAAAAAATTTCAAATTTTTTGTGCGCACTTTGCTTTTCCAATGGCATCTTTTCCGCATTCCCCGTCATCGAAAAAAATAAATAAAAAAAAAAAAATAAAGTCATTTTCTGCCAACCCTATTGTACAGCATGTACACTAGGGTGGGGCGAAAAATAAAAAGGTTTTCAGATCAACTTCTAATAGTTGCCAAAAGTTGTCTTTGGTGATAGTTAGCTTTTGTGCAAAATTTGAACAAAATCGGTTAATATCTTCAGGAGGCGCTGCGATCGCAAAGTTTTATCATAGCTTTTATCGGGATTTTATGGTTAAAATATGAAAAATAATGCCGTTAGCTAATCTCATTGCATTTTTTTTACTCATAAGATATATTCATGCATTCACAGCACATGAAATAACTCACAAAAAATATTTTATATGATATATTTATATTTCAAGCATTTAAAAGGAAACAAAAACGTGAAAAAAAGTGATTTTTTTTAAATATAAATATATCATATAAAATAATGTTTGTGAGTCATTTCATATGCTTTTAATGCATTAAAACATCGTTTGAATAAAAAAAACGCAAAGAGTCTAGCTAAAGGCATTCTTTTTGATATTTTAACCATAAAATCCATAACAAAGCTATGTTAAAACTTTGCGATCGCAGCGCCCCCTGAAGATATTAACCGATTTTTCTCAAATTTTGCACAAAAGCTAACTATCACCAAAGACAACTTTTGGCAACTATTAGAAGTTGATCTGAAAACCTTTTTATTTTTCGCCCCACCCTAATGTACACCCGTGAAAATGCAACTTTTTGTTCTTAGAATACAAAACAGTAATTAATCGTTTGTTCGACTTTTGCTTTCTCTGTGTTAGTATCAAAAGAAGAACGTCGCGAAAACGCAACTAACCCGTATCTCATCCAACGGCCTAAAATGCTGTGCATCGGCTTTTAGGTTAAGATATTGCAAAGCCGTACGGCTAAGAGCAACTTCAGGAAAAAAAACCACTTTCCCGCTTCTTGGCCAAATTTTTAGAACAAATTTCCAATTTGTTCATTTTCAAACAGGTACGTTATCTTTGCCATTTAAATTTGCCCCACATTCCCCTATTTAATAAATGAAACAAGGGCGAATCCAGAAACTCTTCAAGGGGGTGGGGGGATTGATTATTAATTGTTACCCATATAATATAAATATATATACATATATATATAGTGTGAGCACTATTTATATATATAGTGCGGAAAAGTTGTGTACTGGCATCACTAAAATGTGCGAGAAATTTTAAAGTTATAGGTTGATATCTTCATCTGCTTCAAAGGACCGGAAATTCCGAAAATTGCACATAAAATGAGTAATTTACAAAAAATAATAAATAATACCAAACATTGTCTATAGTTTTGGGGTAACGCTTAAAAGTTGCTTAATTGAAACAACTTTAAACACACAAAAAATTAGAATTATAGGTCCATATCTTCTGCCGCCTAATCAGCATCTAATTTCGGATATTTTGACGCATTTTGGAACTTTTCTGTATAAGGGCCCTGCTCCACATTAACGTAAAGCAGAAAAATAAAGCAGAAGCGTAAAATGGAGCTAATAGTGTTCCTATGGAAAGAACTCGGATTTTCGGTTTCTGCCCTCAGTTTCGGTCGCGTTTTACGCTGTTGCGGAGCAGGGCCCTAACTGTTTACTTCACATTCAAGGCATAGGGTAGGTGGGGGCAAAGACCTGCACGGTGCAAAGCCCTGCATCGACTTTTTGAATAGACCGCCTTAGATTTGAGAACCGGCAGCCAGGGTGCAGTTGAGGAATTGCAACAGGTGTCCACCGATAAAAGGCCGGTTCTCAAATCTAAGGCGGTCTATTCAAAAAGTCGATGCAGGGCTTTGCCCCGTGCAGGTCTTTGCCCCCACCTACCCTACTACGTTCGGCGATCTGCCAAAAAAGTGAAACACCGCTATTTTCTTCTTTATAAACAAATAGAAGTGACCAGTACATCGCGTAACGTGGGTGTGACAGTACTGTAGTAAACACAGCCGTAAATTTTGACGTATTTTGGTACTCTGCTAAATGCCTGCTAACTGCTTGCACAATGCACATTTTTAATTAAATTTAAATCACCCTAACGTCATTTTAATAAGACCAAAAATATTATTTTACCTACCAAGCATGCAAACACTAATATATTACTGCTTGCAATCATTTTTGGTCTCAAATGTTGTCATGTGTTTTCTGGATTCCAGTGTAGTTCTAATAAGTCTATCACTGTTCTGAGACCCTACTGTTTTCCTTAAATCTTCAGTAACTCACTTCACAATAAGCTCAACTGCTTGTGTCTAAGAAGGGAAGTTTAAAAAGTCAAAGCAGTCCATTACATACCGTTCTGTATCATCTTCAGAAGTTCTTGAGAATTTGAGCCCGTTATGTATTTCTAATAAATTATGCGCTGTCATCAGCATATACTAAACACAGAAGCTGAAATACTAATTATTAGTTGAATTAAAGCAAAATACACATTTATTCTTAAAGTAATCTTTAGTATTAGTTTTTTATACACTTTTTAACAATATATTTTCCTCTGTAACTCATCATAGGAAGAATTGCAATTTAAGATGTAGTAGTGATATAACTAATACTAGTACACATTTTGGAGTGCATCCACGGGAGCAGGGCCGCCGAGAGGGGGGGCAGCAGGGGCAAAATCCCCGGGGCCCGGCCCAAGAGGGGGCCCGGGCTGCTGGTTAAAAAAAAGGCAGTTTTTTTGTTAACTGAACTTCATTTTTGTGTAGGCAAAGCAAAAACATCTCGCATCTACATGTGTCCACAGCAACGCAACGAGTGCTCGTAGCCCAATGCCTTAGGGGGCTATTTTCTGTAATACTTACCAGGCATTTCTTACGTGTACAATAGAAAGTTTTAATGAACTTTCAAAGTGAGGAATAACGCTTTTAATAGTCAAGAAATGTAATTTTTTTCAAAGGATTTTAAAACACATACATGTGTAATTTATGTAAATACGTATTATTAATTTTGTGAAGTAGTGATAGAATTATTAATAGTTAATAGTAAATAGAAGTAGGAATATTATTTGTAAAATTTGTGCTATGTATTTCTGATTTATTTCATGCGCCTTTATATCATAGTACACTTAAGTACAGCACACGAGCAGATTATAAAAATATAAAACACACAAAAATATAAAATTGGAAGAAAAATTAGCAAATACGAAATACTATTATTTTTCTTCACTGCACCGAACGTAAGTTGTCTTAGTATTGAAGATTTTTTTGGAAGGGGGGGGGGGCGCATGTCAGTACTTTGCCCCGGGGCCCCGGTAAACCTCTCGGCGGCCCTGCACGGGAGGGCATTATGACATCCTTTTTCGGTAAACTTTGTCTGACGAGTCGGCAAATTTTGTCTGACGAGTCAGCAAATTTCGAGACTGTTGTAAAGTGAAGTAGCTAAGTAGTGATTAGGAATTTTTTTTAAGCAAATTGAGAAATTTTCCCCTTCAAATAGTTTATGATTGGGGAGCAGCTGCATATGAATTACACTAAACGGGATTGTGCTTTCCTTTAGTCTTTTGTCTTTTTGAAGGCGACACAATGGATGTTGACGGTCATCCAGTAGATAAAGGTGGCTCAGGTTCAGTTTCAGTTGATGTTGACGGTTTGCTACATTTTCCTATTTTTAGCCACCTTTCCATAGTTTTATCGCATAAATAAGTAATTTTAGCAGCTAAAATGGGAGTGCTGTTTAGTTCTGCTTACTCAAAGGGAGAACAAAAGACCACATAAATTTGTATTTATTTTTGTTGCATCAAATCAGTCTTTTGTTCTTTGTCTTTTTGAAGGCGATTTAATGGATGTTGACGGTCATCCAGTAGATAAAAGCGGCTCATGCTCAGTTGATGTTGACGGTTTGCTACAATTTCCTGTTTCTAGCCACCCTTCCCACAGCATTTTTTAAGGATTTTTCACTGGGCGACACGGGGCGGTTGTCTGTCATTAAATGTGTCTGGGGGGGGGGGGGTGTACCCAAAAAAATATAAATTTTACAACAAAAAAAAACATTTATTTTTAATATTTTAAATAATATTTCTAAAAAAAAGGAAAAATTGTCCAATATTTGTAAAATTATATTCAATCTAAAAAGGTGTAACAAAAATAAAACTTTTTTCTTTTCTGGCGGGATAGGTTTGCACGCTAAAAGAATCCGAAGCGTGTTTTTAATGGGAAGGAGTCACCTCACCTCTTCCTGTTTACCAACATCAATAGACAGAAAAAAGGAACACATTTTGTTGGAGACTGTAGGAGAAGCGGTGGAAGAAAAAACAGAAGGAATCATGTACAGAGGGTATACATTAACGATAGTAACACATTAAATACAGTGAAGCACCGTTTATAAGTTTTTCTTTTATACGTTTTTTCAATATGTCCCGGCAGATTCCAATACATATTAACATTGATTTGTACGTTTTTTCATGCAGTCTCTTAAAAAACGAATAAACGATGCGTCACTGGATAAAAATAAAAAATTTAGCTATTCCACTTTTCTGTTTTATTTAGATTGGACTATGTATAATGTATATACACATGGAAGTACACCACACATCTTTAATCATGTACACGTGAAGAAAGAAAGTTGAATAAAACTGCTCTGTTTAAGTTAAGAAGTATTTGAAAATGTTTAAAACTTATTTAATTCTGATACAAGAAAGCAAGAGTAAGATAATTTTAAAATTAATCAATAAAATAATACTTTTTTGGGGATGTTATGGGGAACATCTGAAATATATGTAATAAAAAATCATTTATTAGTAAAAAATTAATTAAAACCTATCCCTTTGGTGAAATAAACTGTGATTGATAGCTATTGCAAAAACTTGTATACAAAATTACAGGTTTGAAAATTACTTTTCATATCAAAAAAGAGTTATTAATCAATTCAAAAAAATTTTTGAACCTGTAATTTTTTTACATCTTTAAATATACTAAAAAACCCTCATTATAATGATGAAATAAAAATTTCTGGTAAGAATGTACTGTGAATAACTAATTATACTAATTTTTAATTTATTTTAAAGCTGTAACAAAATTTACAGGTTTAAAAATCATATTTTTTGTATTATAAAATGAGTTGTTATAAATATCAACACTTTTACTCTTGATATTCAGATATTTATAACTAACTTGGTTTTTTAATACAAAATATGCGATTTTTAAACCTGTAAATTTGCTTACAGCTTTAAAATATATTTAAAGCAACATTAAATCCAAAAAACATCGCTTTGGATAGCTCACAGATGTATAAGAGCATTAAAATGTATATCTATTTCCCAACTATACGATATCCAAGAGCTATCTGGATTTAATATCTAATACACGTATGAGAGCTATCCAGTGCATATCTAACAGCTATCCAAAACCTCTATTCCATATCTATGAGCTATTCAAGAGAGGTCGCGATATCCAGACGTCGTTTGGAGTTCCATTAGTTGCAACCTTTTTACCTCTGGTGGATATTCTCTTGGATATTTAGATGTGTCATGGATAGCTACTAGATAAAGTTGAAATTTTCCTAGATATCCATTAGATAGCTACAGAATGTGATTTGGAGATATGTGGCTGTCTGGGTAGGAAGGGGGAAAAAAGGGAAAGAAAGAATTCCGTTTACGAAAACTAGGAGTGACCAAATGTTGGATTTTACAATGTCGCCCAGTGACTCTGTTTTGCATTTTCAAGGCGACAAATTGTCTTCACTAGGCGACATTAGTGTCGCCTAGTCCATATGTTAAAAAATTCTCTGACCCTTCCATAATTATAATCTCATAAATAAGAAATTGTTACAGCTGAAATAGGAGCATTGTTTTTTTCTGCTTACTCAAAATTAGAACGAAAGACCACATAAATTTGTATTTATTTTTGTTGCATCAAATCAGTCTTTTGTCTTTTGTCTTTTTGAAGGCGATTCAATGGATGTTGATGATTCATCCAGTAGGTAAAAGTGACTCAGGTTCAGTTGATGTTGACGGTTTGCTACAATTACCTGTTTCTAGCCACCCTTCCATAATTATAATCGCATAAATAAGAAATTGTTACAGCTGAAATAGGAGCGTTGTTTTTTTCTGCTTACTCAAAATTAGAACGAAAGACCACATAAATTTGTATTTATTTTTGTTGCATCAAATCAGTCTTTTGTCTTTTGTCTTTTTGAAGGCGATTCAATGGATGTTGACGATTCATCCAGTAGGTAAAAGTGACTCAGGTTCAGTTGATGTTGACGGTTTGCTACATTTTCTGTTTTTAGCCACCTTTCCATAGTTTATCGCATAAATAAGTAATTTTAGCAGCTAAAATGGGAGCGCTGCCTAGTTTTGTTTACTCAAAAGGAGAACAATTATTTATTTTTGTTGCATCAAATAGACGCTCCATATGATGACGGACGTCGAGAGATCGGCGACTCGGATAGTATGAATTCGAAGGCATATGATCCCCTTTCCTCCTTTATTTATTTTTTTTCCCTCCAAAAGCCATTAGCTTCAACATACACGAGGACTTCACTCTCCAGGGTCCCCCGTACCTACCACAACTCGTGGATTAACCGGTACCGTAGTACCACGGCCCTACATACACGAAGACTGCGTGCTATGCACTTTGTCACCGGACAAACACAGGACAGATTTACGGCACAGAAAGGATGAAATAACATCCATGGGCATGGGCAAGGCGGGATTCGAACCCGCGACCACATGCTTACGAAGAGAGTACTCTACCTCTAGGCCCACGTGGCCCCCATCCTCCTTTATCATTCGCATTTTTGCCCGTTGAGACTTTTCTTTCCTCTGCTCTGTCTTGCTTTTTGTTTCATTTTCAAGCCAAATTTCAGTTCCAGCAGGAAAGTAAAAAGTATAATACATTACTCATTCCTAGAAAGGCAACCTCAAAAAAGAATGTTACGAATATTCTTCAGAAGTAGTTTTTAAAGCATTTTTGGTAAGTGCTCGGTTCTTTCTTTTTTTTTCTTCCTTCCTTCCCTTTTTTTTTGTTCTGGGGGGGGGGGGACGATCGCCCCATCGTCCCTCCCCCCCCTTGTATCTGCCCTGAAATGAAATGTCCACCATTTAAGCTAAAATATACGCAATTATATAAAGTGCATTGCCAAAAATATTAGTCTGAAGTTTTTGTTAATGATAACAGGGGAGCACGGGTTTTTAAAGAAAACATTTAATCAACTAAAAATGGACAAATTGCGCCTTCCACCTACTCCCCTCTCCTACATCATTGTTCAGGGGTGCCTATCTCCTCTAAGTTCCAATGGCACCCCCCCCCCCCAAATTTTTCACAACAGTCTTGTGCTTTTTATTTTTTATTTTTACCCCTGCTTTTTATTTTGTTTATTTTTTTAAATATTATTTATTTATTTTTCAAATATTATTGATTTATTTTTTTTAATTATAGCTATTTTTTTTCATTATTAATTTTTTAAAAGTACTAATTATGCGCAGAACAGAATCGTTTTTTTTCTCTTTCAGACATTCGAAGCACACACACACACACACATACAAAATAAATAAATAAATAAATAAAAAATAACAATAAAGAAATAAAAGAAATAATTTAAATGAAAGAAATAATTTAAATAAAAAATAAATAAATTAATTAATTAATAAATAATTTAAATAAATAAATAAATTAGTTTTAAAAAACTCCCCCCAAAATTTTGATGGCGCAACTTGCGCCATAATTCCTGTGGGCATCCCTGCCGTTGTTGGCCATCCATTTTGTTGGTGCATCAGCCAGCGAGAATACTTTACTCCGTAACAGACAAAGGGCATTGAGCCGAGACTTGGAGAGAAGAGGGAAGGGCACCTCATAAAATGTAGCTCAGAAAAGCAATTTTTTCGAATTTCTGATATCAATGCTAATATAAGATGACAAAAGTACATCATTATTTTTTTCAGCATTACAATTATTGTTGCGGTCGAGAGGTAAAGAATTTTGATAAAAACCGGAAAAGATAAATTAAAATTTAAAAAGTTCACTTAACCTATTAATGCCTAGCGTCCCTTTTTAGGGACGGTTCAAAAAGGGGTCTGAATTTCCCCAAAATGAACATTTCAACCAAATAATAGTGTTCAATTAGTACCTCGGTATTGTTTCAATTCGTTATTAACAGATTGCAGCACATAACCATTGTAAAGTGTGTTCTGTAGCAGTTTTAATATGATCTTTATCGAAAACGACATCGTTCACAATCTCAAGAAAAAAAGCTTAAGTTTTCAAAGTGATTCCCAGCTTCCCAGTTTATGTTAATTGCTGATTTTTTTTCTTCTTATAAAATGTCTTTTTAAGTATTATATCGTAGGCAGAAAAAAATTTTAGCAAAAAAAGTAGGTACCTTCTGGGGTCTATCGTAACTTTTAAGGGACAATTTTTCTTTCCTTAATAAAAAAATTATTTTTTACATAAGAGCGATTCCATACCAAATCACCGAATGGGGGTTGCACGACCGACTCGGATTTTTTTTTAATTTGGCACACAGATTGATGGTATAGAGGTATGAAAAAGCCCAAAAGGAAAGTTACCTGCTCCACTTATTTTCTGAGATACATGCCCTCAAAGTTTGTCCGCCACGTCAAAATACTAAAAAAGTGATGTTATTTAATCATTTTTTATAAAAAATCGTACTCATGCAAAATAAAAGTGTTAGATATCTATGGAAACTAGTTACTCCAGGCATTCTGAAAAAAAATACTAGAACGTTCATAACGAAAATTGCCAAGGTACAGGGCTCTTTGAAGTTGTCACCACAAAAACTTGATTTTGCAGATTTTGCTAAAATTGAGGCATTTATTACAAAAAAAGGCAAACAAAACCAAAGGTTTTCTCACTTTCTGGTAGTGTACAGGTCCTCCCTGTAAATTGCTACGCAATAAATTTTTTGGGTTTCTCACTCCTTCTTGGAAATATTTTAGCTTAAAGATAAGCCGTAATGCAAAAAATGCGTTTTTGGCCATCTTGGCAGCCATTTTTCTCATAAAGGGGGAGCAGTAGAAACTTTAATTTTTTTTTTTAAAAACAAGCCACTGTTATGTTAGCTATTCACAGGAAAAGAGTTTACTTTTGGTTATTTCTCCCATTAAGAGATATCCTGCTGACAGTATATGTATGTTTTTCATGACCATATGCTTTTGTTCCCCCTCTCATGGACTTAAAATTAATTAAACTAAAAAATAATTATATATTTATTATTAGCTGTATTATCTACTCAATATGTCATGAAATTTAATTCATTAAATCATTGAACAATAAATTAGATAATTGATGAAAACAAGAAAAAGTATTTCTCTGATGCCTGAGCATTATGCATTCATAATTATAAAGCTCTAAATACTTTCTTGAGAAATTAATTAACATAAATGAGCTCTAAATAGTTATATTATAAGCAATACCCAATCTTGTGATTGGTATACTCCTGTTTTTAATTGAAGAATTTCTTGAATATCACATGAATATCAGGAAAATAAATGAGGTCTTTTCGTTTGATGTAGGATACTTTATGACAAATTTAACTTGATGGGCTACTAATTGAGCATGGTGATAAAGAGCTATTAATTTCAGCATCGAATTCCATTTTACCTTATTAACAGTCAAATATTTATAAAGTAATTAAATAAATAATTTAATATAAAGCCATGCTTGAAGAATTAAAATTAGTGCAACTAATTTATTCCCATACTGATCTTTACAAAACTGACATGTGTTGAGCACTGATAAGAACTGACAAAAATAAGTTTACTCACTAAAATACTAGTTCACAGATACTATAAAGCGTACATTCTATTTTCTACAAAATAATACTGCAACAAAGAACAAGGGTATAAAGGGGTAGGTACTAAAGAATTTCTTGAAAAATCAATTAAAATAAAGGAGCTTCGAATATTTATCTCATAGGCAATACCCAATCTTGTGATTGGATGTTCCTGATTGATGTCTATGAACAGGAGGATACCCTTGTTCTTTGTTGCAGTATTATTTTGTGGAAAATAGAATGTATGCTTTATAGTATCTGTGAAGTAATATTTTAGTGAGTAAACTTTTTCTTGTCAGTTCTTATCAGTGCTCAACGCATGTCAATTTTGTAAAGATCAGTATGGGAATAAATTAGTTGCACTAATTTTAATTCTTCAAGCAGGGCTTTATATTAAATTATTTATTTAATTATTTTGTAAATATTTAACTGTTAATAAGGTAAAATGGAATTCGATGCTGAAATTAATAGCTCTTTATCACCATGCTCAGTTAGTAGCCCATCAAATGAAATTTGTCATAAAATATCCTACATCAAACGAAAAGACCTCATTTATTTTCCTGATATTCATGTGATATTCAAGAAATTCTTCAATTAAAAACAGGAGTATCCCAATCACAAGATTGGGTATTGCTTATAATATAAATATTTAGAGCTCATTTATGTTAATTAATTTCTCAAGAAAGTATTTAGTGCTTTATAATTATGAATGCATAATGCTCAGGCATCAGAGAAATACTTTTCTTTTTTTCATCAATTATCTAATTTATTGTTCAATGATTTAATAAATTAAATTTCATGACATATTGGGTAGATAATACAGCTAATAATAAATATATCATTATTTTTTGGTTTAATTAATTTTAAGTCCATGAGAGGGGAACAAAAGCATATGGTCGTCGCGAAAAACATGCATATACTGTCAGCAGGATATCTCTTAATGGGAGAAATAACCAAAAGTAAACTCTTTTCCTGTGAATAGCTAACATATCAGTGGCTTGTTTAAAAAAAAAATTAAAGTTTCTACTGCTCCCCTTTATGAGAAAAATGGCTGCCAAGATGGCCAAAAACGCATTTTTTGCCTTACGGCTTATCTTTAAGCTAAAATATTTCCAAGAAGGAGTGAGAAACCCAAAAAATTTATTGCGTAGCAATTTACAGGGAGGACCTGTACACTACCAGAAAGTGAGAAAACCTTTGGTTTTGTTTGCCTTTTTTTGTAATAAATGCCTGAATTTTAGCAAAATCTGCAAAATCAAGTTTTTGTGGTGACAACTTCAAAGAGCCCTGTACCTTGGCAATTTTCATTATGAACGTTCTAGTATTTTTTTTCAGAATGCCTGGAGTAACTAGTTTCCATAGATATCTAACACTTTTATTTTGCATGAGTACGATTTTTTATAAAAAATGATTAAATAACATCACTTTTTTAGTATTTTGACGTGGAGGACAAACTTTGAGGGCATGTATCTCAGAAAATAAGTGGAGCAGGTAACTTTCCTTTTGGGCTTTTTCATACCTCTATACCATCAATCTGTGTACCAAATTAAAAAAAAATCCGAGTCGGTCGTGCGACCAACTTCTTTTTTTTTTCGGTGATTTGGTATGGAATCGCTCATAATATTTTTTCCATTATTTTTCCTGTCCATTAATCATTGTTTGTAACCAGTATACAAAATATCTTTGAAAAAAAAAAATGTCAGACATTAATGGGTTAAAGTAGGTGTTCCCCAACAACTGCATGCAAGATTTCATCAAATTTGTGCTTTAACAACATTAATTTTGCGATTTATTTTACTACTAGCCGGGTATTCGGTTCTGCCGCGCAATATGTGTTTCAGTGAAACTCATTCATAATTATTTCAACATTAAAGTGCACATCTATGTACAAATAAATGGCTACTTCTGTAAACAAAGGCTATTTTTCTGTCTATATAACTTAAAAAAAACTACATTATACACCCTAAATACAAATTCAAGTTACAAATAATGTTTAGGTAAATAGGAATTGTTATAAGCTTGGTATATTAAAATAAATATATATTTGCAGTATCAATGGCACTGGAGTCAACCATTTCAAATATTGCACGTTAAATAAGTCCCATCATTACAGTTTCTATCCTTGTGACTCCATTTGTGAAAACTTAATCGACATCTGAGGTAATTAAGAAATTTTTTTGACTATAAACACTTTCCATTTTTTATGTCTTACCAAAATCAATTCCCTTTTTATTTACCCCGTTAGCGATCATTGGCATAAATGAATATAAAAATCCTATGAAAGCAATAAATTTCATACTTACTCCAGAGAAACCTTGGTTCGAAATTTTCATTATGATCACTACTTATATTGTTGTTGCAAGGCAACACATTTTTGCAGCAATGGACTGAAAATGTAATCAATTGTAATGGGAAAACTATGTGAAATTTACTGTTTTTATAATAACTTTTTTAAATTAAGTTTTTTAGAAATAAATTATAGCCTACGCTGATTCCTGTTAATATAGCTATCTACGATGAAAAATGGTTAAAATCGGTCCAGTAGTTTTGAAGATTACCCCGGACATGCATACTATACATACAAAAGTATTCATATTAGGGTCATTTAAGGACATCTCGACACCTTAAGGAAAAATCATAAATAACTGGTTAATATTTAAGGATTTTATTATTTATTTTTACAGAAAACAATTATTCCATTATTAGACTGTATTATTCCTGTGTAATGGTTTACCCTGAAAAACATCATAGGTCAAATAAATACTATGAAAAAATAAAAGCAAAATGTCCACTTCTCCCTTAACTGCAGGAGATCTCGACAGGCACCTACGGGCTGGCAGGTACAATTCAAAACAATGTTTTTTTACTTCTGTGAAATATGGAAAAGAGAGATTTGCGTAATAAACATATATTATACAATGCAACAATATGTATCGCCCCTTTTAACTATGTACATTTGTTGCATGTAAACTGGGTTTCCTTCCCATTTTGTACGCAAGCCTCATGGAACCACGTATTACATTCTCCAACACATTTCACCCACTTCTGTCCGTCGGTATCATCAAAGTAATACCCACCGCACTCGCCACAGTAATTTTCACTATCATGGAGATCTCTCGAGGAACTGGGCTGAGTTCCTCCCGGACGTCTAGATCCCTGTGTTGGTGTTTTTTCTGCGCTTTTGATTCCTGTACTCTACGGATGTTAAAACGGTCGATTCTTGTTTTTTTCTCCTATTCCGCACAGAGTGTATCTGTACTACTGGTACAGGAGATAAACTCGAAAGTGACGTAGAAGCTGATGAAATGGATGGTGATGATGACCTCTGAATGTTATCATCTTCCTGTACCATAACGGCACCATTTGTTGTAGACATAAGTTCAGGTTCAAATATATGTTCTTCCAAAATGTCTGGGTTATATGGATAGATTCTACATTTTCTAAAGCCATTGGTAAAGTTCCCTGGCGTAGCAGACTTTTCCCAAGCTTGTTTGAATATTTCTGCAAAGTCTTCTTTGATGATCCCCTTTCCTGGATGGTGATGAACAAAATTCCTGCATGCTTCATTGTAAAAATGTTTCAGGCTCTTGAAATATGAAACATAAAGGGGTTGGCATTTGTGAGTGCTATGTGGAGGGAGGCATAGCATCTCAATTCCGAACAGTGACGCTTTGTTTAGTGTATCCAGATCTTTGCAGGGAGAGGCGTGTCCATCTATAATGAGTAAAATTTTGCCTTTTGGTCTGGATTTGTTCAGATGGTCAAGAAATTTGTTGAATACTTCGCTGGTCATGTATCCAGAGTCTGACATCTCTAAAGTTGATCCATTTGGTAAACCTTTGGCATACGACGGTTTTTTCCTAATACCCTTCATTATGACAAAGGGAGGGATGGCACTTCCTGTTGCGCTGCTACAAACTATAGCAGTAACAGTAGACCCCTTTTCTCCTGTCGTGGCGTGGTACACATCCTTTTTGCCTTTGGAAGAAATCACTTTACCAGGTTTAAAAATTAGCTGCAGTCCAGTTTCATCGGCATTAAAAATTCTTGCTGGTTCTTCCCACAGGTCCAATGCATCATACATTTCACGTAAATTGTCAAAAAATTTTCGTACTTCGTCTCTATTGAGACCTCTGGAACGTGCATAGGACAAGCCTTGAGCTTTCCTTACTGACAAATTGGGGTGTCTTTCCAAGAAAGAATATACCCAGTTATATCCTGCCATGCTGCTGTCTTTGTTGAACCGGTGCGTTAGATTCCTTTTCTTCGCAAATTTAAATACTAGTTTCCTAATATCATTTACGGTCATGCCAAACCCCTTGGAATCCAGCAGTAATAAATGTTCAACCAGTTCCTTTTCCATAGCATCATCTAATGTTGCTCCCTTTCCAATTTGCCGGTTTGATACTGCACCTGTTAGTACACTGGTCCTTAATGTATTCCTCGGGACGTCAAATTTTTTGGCCGCAGTTGCAAGTGGCATTTTGTTCTCTTTCATCTCTCGTATGGCAGCCGCCATATCTTCAGGCTTCCATTTTCCAAGTACTCCTTTATAATCATAAATACGAGGCATTTTCAACCCTAAAATATCATAAAAAAGAAGAAAAAAATATTAATTTGTTCGCAAACTATCGAGAAAAGAAATATCAGCATACAAGACTTACAATGTACTAATCAGGGAGAATTCGACAGGCCGATAAGGGAGAACTCGACTGTCGAGATCTCCCCATAAAAGAATGTCGAGATCTCCCCAAGTTACACATTTATGTGAACGATGGCAGCACTGCCCTCTGACAGGTTATGCAAACTTTTTGCTTACGCAGCCATGTTCTTGAATGTCTAATCTTACTAGCCAGCCATTCGAAAATCACCAAAAATCAAAGCCATCGTCCCCATTTATCATTGTTACAAAAGTCAATCTTATACTGCATGCATTATAAACTATGAAACACTTACCTGACACATAAATGATGGTTATTTTCTTGATGAATCTCAGACTTCACTACACCTTCGATTGAAAATGACGCACTACACTCTCAGGTCATTTCAATACAACAGTTTCCACTTTCGCCACCAGGGTGCAGGGGGGTCTACTGGGGGATTTCCTTAAAAGTGTCGAGATCTCCTGAGTGTCGAGATGTCCTTAAATGACTATATATGAGTTTCAACTAGGCCCAGTAGAATATAAATGATTTTCAATTAAGCCCAGTAGAATCATGTTTCTCAAAGCTATTTTTTGTGCCCATGCGTTAGATTAACTGGGTGTGAAGGAGAACGTGAAATCACAAACTTAAATGCGTAATTTTTTATCCGTGTGATTTTCCAAAAAAATAACTTTCTATTTTTTAACTGTTCCCAAAATCAATTCTCCTTTTATCTAACCCGGTATCTATTATTGCATAGGTGAATATAAAAATCCTAAGAAAGCAATAAATTTCATACTTACTCCAGAAAAGCCTTGATTCAAAATGTTCCTGTATGATTACTATCAATATTATAGTTGCAAGGCAACAAATTTTTGCAACAATGGGTTGAAAATTTAATCATTCAATGGGGAAAGTACATGAAATTTACTGTTTTCCATAATAACTTTTTTAAAATAAGTTTTTCAGAAATAAATTATAGCCTATCCTGATTCCTGTTAATGTAGCTATCTGTGGTGCAAATATGGTTAAAATCGGTCCAGTAGTTTTAAAGATTACCCCGGACATGCATACAAAAGTAGTCATTTATGTATATAGATTGTTCCTAATGTTACGTTTCAATTACATGTGTTGAACATAATCAGGTGAATGGACAAGCATTAATCGATGTTTCTGAAACAAATTTTCGATAAAAATAAGTAAACTTGAATTATAAGAGAGTTATAAACGTGACAAACAGTAAAACGGACATGTCGAATAATAATAATAATAATAATAATAATAATAATAATAATAATAATAAAAATAATAATAATAATAATAATAATAATAATAATAAAACAATTTACAGTGAACTCTCACTTATGCGCCGGCCCAAGGGACCAACAGAAAAAGGCGCAAAAGTGAGAGGGACGCATAAGTGAACAAGTCTATTTAAAAGTCTAAATCGCTATATAAGTTCTAATGAGAGCATGAATAAGAATGTTTCTATAGAAAATGGTCATATTACTACGGTTTGGCAACTACTGTAACCTAACTACAACGATAAGGAGAAAACAAAAATTGTAGCATACCTAGTCACAAACTGGCCCCTTTCAAACAATCCATAATAGATAATTATCTCTCTCCGAACTCTAGTTCATGAGAAAAAATGCCTTCTGTGAACAATAAAAGCGAAAGATTAAAGAGAAAAGTGAAGAAACATGCTCATTTTTTAGGAAAATAAGTTTAATTGTTTGCATTTTACGAAAAATTCGGCGCATAAGTGAAATATTTATCTTTAGAGCGACGTATAAACGAATGAAATTATCATTATTTTACTATGAAATGTTCCGGGACCACTGAAAATCGTCGTATAAGTGAAAAAGGCGCATAAATGAGGAGGTGCATACGTGAGAGTACACTGTACTTTTTTTTTTTCTTTCTTTGAATTTTGTTCTACAATTACATTTCCTCTACAGAAGAATTTTATCATGTCGCGATTTCAGATTTAAAAAAAAAATGAAAAAAAAAAAGGGTAATAGCTAAAATGTTTTAAATTCTTTTTTGATAATTTCGGAGGGGTCTTCAGCCATCTCAGCCCACCCCTTGAATATGCCACTGCAAAGGGGGTCACTAAAAATGCATTGCAACATGTTTGTAAATACGTCACTGCATTTGTTTCAACTAAATGAAGAAAAAAGCCTCCCCGATTGTAAATTCTTGTAACAGTCCTTGAACGTCGATGAAGATTCGCTCTTTTTTTGAAAAAAAAAAAAAAAAAAGAAATCTGTTTTGAGATTTAGAGACATTTAGAAATTCAAAATACTCTTCTTTTTAAATTCACAAACACTTTTGAAATCGGTGAATTATTCAGAAAACTAGAAGAAATTTAATGAAGGCAAATACGCTACTTTTATTTAAAATTCATTTTTCCCTTTCCTTGGTTTTCTCAAACTACATTTTCGAAGTTTTCATTTACGCAAAAAGCTATAGAAAAAAAAAAGGATTTACTCTATACATTTGAAACTTTGAAAAAAATGAGTATTGATTACATTGCTGTATAAAGCTTCAAAAACTAATCTACATTCAATATGTGGGTTTTAAACAATGAATGAACTGTTCTTTAGTATAAAGCAGTGAGTAACCGGCATATTCTTTAGTAGTTCATTGTTTAAAACCCACAAATGATATGACGAAAATCAGGTTTGTTACGGTGAAATTTCAAACATTCAACTGTTATTTAATTATTTCCAATTTTGGAGGGTCATATCATTCTGTGGTATCTAACGAAGAGATAAACAAAAAGTGTTCAAAAACATAAAAAAGTTAATGCACAGGACTTAAGCGTTGCGAAAACGGTATTTTTTTGCAGAAAATAGTGACTTTTTACTAAATAAATCTTATTATTTTTTTTAAATAAATAAATAGTCAAAATGTTTTATGTATGTTTTTTAATCATTTTAAGTTTTAGAAGATGTGTAATGAATATTCAAGGAAAAAATATTTAGGGCGTTCGGTGTTCGCCTACTTTTATCATGCCTAATTACTTGATAAAAACGTTACGTCACTTCTGCATCGAACCAAGTTTTCCAATGAGCGATTTTCTTGCCAAACTAGGAGCAGAGCATTGTAAAATCGCTTTCAATTGGCTGCCGGTTAGACAGATACTGTATACACAGGGTTGCTTTATACATGGAGACAGGCGGCACTTCTCTCAATGGTCAACCTCCCCTCCCCCTCGTCCACCTTCAAACACTGATGCCTCCACATCCGATTTTCAGTATAGTAGAAATTTCGAGACACGTGCTTTGTGGCGCCTTGCAATCTGTCGTTGAAAAAAGACATGCTTTGTTTGATGCGCGATTTCCTTGTTTACTGATTTAAAAATTATTTAATTTTGATGAAGAGTGGCAGTGTTGTTGATTGTGGTATTGGTTGCACAATAGCGAACTCTTGCTAAAATGACGTAAATGAAAAGTATTGTGCTATTATCCTTGGGAAGTGCTGTTTAGTTTCATCTACCAGGACAAAGAACTTTAGTATCGGTTATTATCTGACATTGGACAAATTTCAAGCTATGATGACAAGTGAAAGCAAAGGAAAATTGATGCGGTTGGATTCATCACATATCTTTTAAGGTGAGTTCCAGTTCTATTTCATAAGTGCTGTGTTTGAGACCTCCCAAAACTTTCTTATGCTAGTGATTTGCTTCTTTCTTTCCTTATGCCTATAATATACCTTCTCATTAGATGCAGGTATTTGTGGATTATCATGTTTTGTCATTTGGTATAATGTGAACTTTAATTTTCGGCCGCTTGAGAATTTTTCCCCATCCAAACATTTTTATCTCGGGGCACTCTTGTATGCAACAATCTATGGGCGATTCTCTGTAAACTCGTCATTGTTCACATGAAATCTGTCCGGGCACGGTTTTTTGGAATGTTCGTATAATTATAATACTATTGGTCAGAAAATGAATCTATTACTTTGGTTTGAAAGAAGGCCAATTGAAGTTTGTGTTTTTCTGATAAATTATGATGGGGGGTAATTCCCCCGCCTAGTATAACTAGGCAGGGGACTGTGCCAGATGACTATGTTTTTGCTCTTTGTTGCGTAATATCTGCAAAACTATTGGCATATAATTAGTTACGAGACTACCTATACATTTAGGCACAAATCGTGGACATAATAACTAATATGTTTATAATTAAATTAACTGACATTAATAAAATCGCTTCCCAGAGGACTGTTTTCGTAACGACCCTGATGCATACTTTCATCACAAATGTGGCTCCCAAACGAAGCAAAGTAGCGTTTCAACACCGTTCTTGGCGATTTCGGCAAATTCACACTGATTACTTTAAACTTCATGCCAAAAAGAATTTGCAAAAGTTATAGATTTTTCGTATTACAGCTTTGAATTTGTTGCAGGGAACTGTTTGAAAAAACTCCGGACAGAATTTACATGGCAATTTTAAGTTTTAGAAATACGTAATTATACTTTATTTCATAAGAAAAATATAGCTTCATTATTGTATTTTTAGATATTAATTGCCAAATTTATGTAGTGTTAATAGGTTTTTTTGAAATACTAACTTTAACAGTTAGACAATGGGATTGGGACAGACAGGGGACTGTGTTTTTGGCGCTTAGATAATTTTATAGAAAAACAAATTAAATTGTTATCACTCCAAATACAATTGGACTACAAAGTATTAATGCTTTACTTGTATTAGAAGCGATAATTACTTTATTATACTTCATTATTTTTAAAATACTCAGTCCGGACAGCCAATTACCAGTTTGCAGAGAATCACCCCTATGCATACAGGAGCACTGTGATGGGAGTCACCGAGAAGTCTCAAAAATATCCTCACTCTAAATTTGAGCTCACAATTTTGTAAATTTCGATTTTGTGAATAGAGACATAATTAAACTTCCAGGTATGTGTTTTTCATTTTTCGTCAATATTTGCTATAATTTTATTGTTATTATGTTAATGAAGCACCAGCTTCGGATTAAGTTTAGAGGATGTTGCCCAACCGCCAATTGCTACACAAAAGCTAAAAAGGGGGGGGGGTATTTTCTGTTTGCCGAAGGAGATTTCAAATTTTACTGAATGAAAAAATATGAGCATACACGAATAGATACTTGCGTATAATAAGACCAAGGCCGTATCCAGAGGGGGGCCGTCGCCCCGAAACGTTTTATAATGTAAAACAGAAAAAAAAGTTATTATTTTTTTTTTGGCAAAAAAAAGTTTTTTTCTTTTAATTATTGAACGAGTAAAAATTTGAAGAAGTACAAAAAAAAAAAAAAAATGACAATTCAAATTTTCATTAGCTGCAAAACATATTTGAAAATAAGACTCTCATTCGCGCTTCCAGATCTCTTTCCCAAATCAATTCAGGCTCAAGGCAAGTTACTTGTCAGTTTGATCGGCGGTATATATCAACACTTCCCTGTGGGAGAATTCTGAACCATATGGTTTCGCTTAATGTCATCAAAATGATGTATAATTGCGCTGTTTGAATTTGTGTTTTCAAAATTTTCCGAGGGAAAGCCTGGAGCTCCCCTTCCCCTGACACCATTAAGGATTATCTTAACTTACATTTTTGGAAATTTTCAATGGTAAAAAGTTGAGGGAGACTTCCTGAAACGCATCGTCCCTTAAGTGTTTCTAAATATGTCTTACATGTAGCATTTTTAAGACTCCATTTTGAAGATTTTCATGGGTTAGCCACCGACACTCTAATTACCCAGGATCGTCTAAAATTACTGTGGTTAGGAGGAGAAACAAAAGCAGGGGGGAGGGGGCATGGCCTCCATTTGAAGAAATTTTCCTAATTTAAGGGGAAAAAAACTCTTATAAAGAAAAAGGAAAGAGCTGGGTTCTATCACCTTCTAGATCTTATTTCAAAGTCAATGATAATTTGGGCAATTTTTGATGACAATCGGTTCGGGGCTGCTCTCGGAAACTTTCTGAAACTATAGTTTTAAATACGCAATTTTAAGCTATCTTTAGTGACGTTGAGTGAATGGGTAAGATATAGGAGATTTCGTTGAAAATTTTTAGAAACTTAAACATAACTTTAAGTTATGTTAGGTCATGATAGAGGAAGGAAAAACCATCTAGATTTGACTCTATTCACGTGACGGCCTGCGGGTGTTGAGGGTACTATAGCAGACGAAAATCCGATTCTGCTGCAGCCAGTAATTCATTTTCTTCTTCTCTTGAAAACGTTTATATCTATTTTGAAAAGATGTCTTTTGAAAGTGTTTGCTTACAAATGATGGAAAGAATGATAAACGATTCATTTGGTGCAAAATACTTTCTTTGTAATCTTATTTTCTTTATATTAATCCATTTCACACCTCATCTGGAAAATATATACAATATATGTATTTCAGGGCCGTTTTTAAGGGGTGGGTTTTTAGGGTTCAAACCCCCTCCGAAATTTTTCAAAGCTATTCTAAAAAAACTTTTTAATGCCCTTTTTTGCAGAAAAGTATTACAATTTAATTTTTAATTTTCTCATTTACTTTTCCATTTCATTTGAAGAATGAAATTATCAATTTTGAATGATAGTACAAATGAATTGATTTATCTGCAGTATTTATCTTTATTGTATTTTTGCAAACATAATTTCATACAAAACAATGCACCTTTTTAATTGGGCGAAGATGCTTTGTACACACCATAATTTTCCTTCATTGGAAAGATATGTTGCTATTTTATTTTTCATGTTAATGTCCCTTAAGCATCTACTCTAACAAAAAGCAGTAGAATATAGAACGTGAAATAAAATTTGTTTATCATATATATTTCACGAGAAATGTGTTGGTAAAACCCTCCCTGAAGCAAAAGTCTGGTTACGGCCCTGATATATTTACATTTATCCCTCTTTTCAGCATTTTTCGTAAGACTGTGTAAGCGTTATGCATGCTCATGGCGTACATAAAAAGCAGTGGTTAATAAATAAAACCACTTTTTATAGCACTACAAACTCTTATTACTGAATCAAAATACCCGCAGATGAAAACTTTGGGGGACCGCTGCCACACGATGAATAGGGTTCACTTTTTTTTAAGCCAAATTTTAAGCTATCTTTGGAAGGAAAGGTTTGGGAACCCTTCAATCAGAGCTTTTTAATATTTTAGCTTCAACAGCGTAATTTCAACTTCACCCCTTCTTTGGAGGCAGTTAAGAAGATTCTCCAGAAAGTTTTCGAATTGAAAACTTTTGAAGGAGTAATTTCAGAATATTTTTGATAGCAACGTTAGGGGACAGGGTGGTTGTTCCGATAACCTCCCTCAGAAATGTTTTGAAATTGATGCCGTAAAACTCATGTGAGGCTATCTTTAATCACGTTGAAGAATTTTTTAGGACAGGAGCTTGTCCCCGAAAATTTATATAATTGGTGTATTAGGCAACGCGCACACCGGACAGACACGTGTCTGAGACCACGTGTCTCAAGGCGCAGCGTCACGCATCAGACAACTTCATTTTTGCGCGCACATTGAGAAGACAGTTGTCTGACGGAAGCTCGGAAATGCGCATGTGTGGCATCTTGTTATTGCTTTACTTTCACTGTATTTACATCGCATCTTGCGCTTTTATTTACGTTTTGGTTTCTTTCAGTTTTATACTAAAATGCAACTTAACTTGGCAGTGACGTCACTACGGGTGGAGCCAATAAGAGCTCACAAGCAGTCAGCGATCTCCTCTAATTCGCCAAAAAGGCTGTGACGTTTTATCTAGCTAGGTTTTCATAGGCTAACGTCATGCTGACGTCACGATGTTTTTGCCAAGAAAAGTTGCATTGTAGTATAGTGTTGTTTATTTTTTGCTATCTGCTAACTTCTACATTTTGCTGTGGTTTTTAACAGCAGATACGATTCAGCAAACGGTTCCATTCAGGAACATTGTCCTTTTTCACATGTTCCTGAACCGAATGACTATTGGTTTTCTGTCTCTTTTTTTTTTTTTTTTTTTGGCCATTAAAGAAATGCATTCCATAAAAACTGATTGCACATGAGTTGATGATAATTTTTCGAACACGAAATAAAAAAGTACTATTTATTTATATATTATTAATCGATTCAACATAACAATATATCAGTACTAATTGCAGTTTGTAATTTTTTTAATTATTTATATAATTACACTTGTTAATCATGAGTGAATCTGATTAATAAAGATAACTTTCAGATAGAAAATATCGTAGTTCGAAAAATAAGAGAAAAAAAGTATCGAAAATATCAGATGCCATAATGTTTTTTTAAATAAATTTTTGATATATTTCATGACAGATCTTACTCGACAAGTGTCACAAATTTATTTAAAACACAATCCCGTCATTTCGGGGAGTCAATTGTCCGCTCCTCCCTGGATTTGCGAAATCAAAGAATTACCATGCAAAATGGGCGTGTTTTTTTTGTCATTTTTGATAAAATTAATATTGTGTATACAATTCCCAGGAAAAATTCGAACTGACGGGCCTGTTTAAACCAGTGATTTAAAACCTGGAGGTTATGACCACCAATGGAGTGATTTGGCTTCTGATGGGGGTGAAAAATTCGTGGGGACGATGAGTACTTAAAAGACCAAAAAATGGAAAGTCAGCGAGGTAATCGAAATTGAAACTGTAACCAATTGTTAAGTGTTCAGGTAAGGAATCACAACTTTAAAAATAAACAAATTACAGTTCTAGTGCTTCCTAATCACACCTCGGTTGAACATCAAGGATTTTTTCATCATTTACTGACAAGTTCATACCTTTTCAGACTTTTACGTTAACTGTCGGTATATTTTAATTCCTCAGGCTTTAGCTTGAAAAAATAATAAGAATTTCCTAAAAAGTACTTATGTTTTAACAGTAGTTCAGCAATCTTATTTCTGTTCTCTCTTCAAAAATCTATCACTTCATTTTGGGGGGAAAACTAACTAATTTACTTTTTATTTTATTAATAGTGATTGAAAAAAAACAAACTTTATTACATTCATTTTACTTCAAATTAAATTAGGCATTTATATTTTCAATTAGCTCGATGTTCACTATTGCCAATATATCTGTATTTTTTTAGGAAGAAAGGGGGCGATAAGTGTCAGTCGCATTTATCTTTAGATATGGGGGGGGGGGGGGGAGGCTCAAAAATTTCGGGAACTACTGGTTTGAACTATTGAAAACTGACAAAAACCAGAAATACGTGTGCAGCAAAAGATCAAAGGCAGTCACTAACTTTAAATCAATTCCAAAAAGTTTACAAAATAATGGAAAAATTAAGCTACAACAGAGTAATTAAAACTTTATAAAATTACCATTGTATTAGATAGAACTAGTTTGATTACATAAACAGGAAAAAAAATAATAATTTTTATTAGGAAAAGTTTCTTGTAAGAAGAGTTCAGTTTTTTTAATTATTAAAGACAAGTTTTGTATTTACTTTCTCTGTCGTAAT
>JAXGGA010015096.1:0-30131 GCA_038373865.1 Uloborus plumipes
TTTACTTCCCTAATCTGCCACGAAACAATGCAAAAAATATTTTACAATGGTTAATTTTCTAAATATTGCTGATTTTAATGTCATTCATTGAATTTTTCGCAAAATATCGCCAATAGCCCCAAATTGAACCCAAATTCAAAAAATAATTTTTTCGCCAAATTTGTCGCCAACTTAGCAATATGTCGCCAAGTTGGCGTCAAACACTTGCGACCAAAAGCTTGGCGACATATCGCCAAGTGGTCGCGCCAATTCATATCACTTGAGTCTGCATTGAAATTAACACTGATTTACCCCAAAAAAAGGGGTAAAACACCCCCTTGGGAACATTCGATGCAACCACAAGGGGAGGTGCACAACTAGACCATCCTCAGAGCCTACATACCAAGCTAGAAGCTTCTACGGCATATAGTCTTTGAGTTATGCGATACACATACGCACATACATCCCGCACATACGTACATACAGACGTCACGAGAAAACTCGTCGTAATTAACTCGGGGGTGGTTGAAAAGGATTTTTCTGCTTCTTATACGTTGGTAGGTACATATGCACGTGCTGACAGGTCGAAAAAACTACTGAACATTCTTTCGGGGGTGAGCAAAATCAAAATTTAGACTCACATTTGAGTGATTTTTTTTTTCGCGATCACAATACTTCCTATGCTACGTAAAAGGAAGTAAAAACGAAAATTTTTTGCATTGCATACAGCTATAACTCATTCTATAATTATTAGAATAAAATTTAAAAGCATTGGAAAGGTAAAAAAAATAAAGATTTCCATAGACATATCACACAACTTTCTCACGACAGGTTTGAGCTAATTACACCAGAATGATTCAAAAATCACTATTTTTACCAGCAAAGGTATGATGAGCAGTAAAAACGCAAACACTTTCGGCCGCCAGATTGCCCGCTTGCTGCTTAGAAGAGCAAAGGGAAAGATATATTAAAGAGCCAGACGTCTTGAAATTCTGTCTTGAAAACGTTGCTAGCTCTTGGACTAGTAGCTTTAGATAAAGATAGTGGAAGTGGAAAGTGGTGATGTCATTATTTTTACGGCATCAATTTCATCCTAAGATGAATTTGTATTCAATTAACTCTCACACTTCGAATGTAAAAATGCGAAGTGGTTGTTCGTAAACACTAACAAAGCGAGATTTCGAGTGTTCCTCGATTATTATCAAACAATAAAATTATCTTAACATTAATTTGAGTACAATAAATTATAATTTCCAAAAAATAAATGAATTATAAAGAATTTAATTAATTCGTTTTCTGAATTAATTATACTATTTACTAATTTCCATGCTACGAGAAGCATGAAATACAGGGTTGTCCAAATTAAACTTCACCAACTCAGAGGCCTGTGCAGGACGTTGTTTGGGTCATAATGTGATGAAATTTTGAAAACAGGCACTTCAGACCATGTGCTCGAGATTTATTAAGGAAAAAAATAGTATAAAAAGTTGCCTATAGGTGGCACTGCAAATTAACAAGACATTCTACAGATGTTCTTATGTGTGCCGTGGTTGTCTATAACTCTTTCCATTTGCAAAGCGGTGTGTTCCGCAGCTGAAAGCTGTAAGCCCACACTAATTCCACGAACATGACCATTAATTGTGTCTTTAAGATGTGCCAAGGTTGTGGGGTCTTCTCGATAGACCTTATACTTTAAGAATTTCCATAACCAAAAATCGCACGGGGTGAAATCAGGCGATCGAGGAGGCCAAGCTGTTGGGAAACAGCGGCTGATCACTCGTGCATCGGTGAAAGTTGCCTGTAACATCTGTTGAACGCCACGAAGAATATGAGGAGGTGCACCATCCTGTATAAATATCGTGTCCTGGAGGCGGGCACGTTGTTGAAGTTCAGGAATTACAAACGTTGTCAACATGTCTTGATACCATCTTCCTGTGACAGAACAGGTTTCGTACCCTCTTGAAGTCACCTCTTAAAAAAAGTAAGACCCAATGATAAATGATGCGGTGAAACCGCACCCTGTCGTATCCTTTTTGGGCTGCAAGGGCACACTTAATGGATTACGCGCAGGTTTTCACCTGCCCAAATGCGGCAGTTGTGCGTATTCACTTTCCCATTCAGGTGAAAATGGGCCTCAAGCGTACAAAGGATGTTCCATGGCCAATCTGCATCGATTTCCATTCGCCCAAGGAACTGCATCACAAATGTTTCCCGAACTCCAGTGTCCTCGTAGGACAGCTGATGAGGACTGGATTTTGTGGGGAAAATAAACCAGGATTCGCCGCATTACATCCCAGACGGTCGAATAGGGCATATCAACGGTCCGAGAAACAGTTGGCACACTGAAAACAAAATGTGGCGATTGGCTAGCGTGGCCTCCACGACCGCCGAAGCAACGTCTCCTACGCTTGCAGATTCCACAACATGTCGTCCTCTTCCTGGTAAAATTCCTAGCTGTCCTGTTCTTTCGAACTTTTTTATTATGCACGTGGTGTCATCGGTCCTCGGCTAAAGTTCTTCAGCCGACGGAAGGCTCTTATCATAGAAGAAGAGTTTTCGTTATTTTGGTAAAAAAGTTTCACTAACAGAGCTTTGTCTTTCAAGGTCGGCATCGTGCATCAGCGAGTTGGAATCAACTGCCTGTGTAGTAACGGTTTTCCTCTTTTTCCGTAAATCACGTTGCTATAACATGCAAATTACTAGTGTTACAGCGCTATTAGCAACTTTTGTACTATTTTTTTCCTTAATAAATCTCGAGCGCATGGTCGAAAGTGTCTGTTTTCAAAATTTCATCACATTCTGACCCATACAACGTCCTGCACAGGCCTCTGAGTTGGGGAAGTTTAATTTGGACAACCCTGTACAATATCGTATCAAGAAAAAAGATGTTTAAGTTCGTTTAAGAATATTGGTCTTTTAAGTTTTCTTCTGTAAAGTTAAGGCCACAAAACAAAGTTCGACTTTCAATAATTTATGCAGAGAAAGACGTGGAAAACTTTCCGCGAAAAGAAATTCTAAACTGCAAGCTATCTTTTTTGAATTTTCAGAAGCAATACTTGACTTAGAAAATAACAGCGAAAGGATATTGTCAGAAAACACTGAAATTTTAACACTGAAAATTAAATAAATACTAAATGGAGAAGTGTAAAATGACATTTTTTTCGTGTTCTTGAACTCATGAAAAACAGAATTCAATTTTAAGAGTATCCATTTAAGTGAGGTAAGTGCTCTTTCCAAGGTGCTTCTCCTTCCGAAGGAACCACTTCCTGCGCTAGCAAGAAGTAACAGAAGTCAACAAAAGTATAGGGCACGCAATGCAATATTACTTCATCCCCTAAATGCTTAATGAAACACAGGGGAACATACACGATTTAAATATGAATATCACTCGCATCACACCTTCATATAAAGCGATTCATAAAAGTAAACCTTTTATTTTGGAGAAAAACTGGTAGAAGCAAGCGTACGCTTTAGGCAAGTTGTGTGTTCGTATTAGACAATTTGAAAAAAAGCGAGCCACTAGTAACAACCATGCTTGTCATTTCAAATTTTTCCACCGAAGGGAGAGGGGGGAAAAAGCAAGCCCTTTATTTCTATTTTTTTGTCGGGTGTGCACAGAAATTTTTTGCTCAGCACAAATGCGTCCCCACCCCCCCAACTTACTGTTTGCACCCCTGCACATCTTTCACTCCTCATTCAACGATTTTCAATTTTAGGCCGGTTTTGGCAACGTAAGGGTGTGTGTTTCAACCAGAAAATTTTCCAAAATGACAGAAAATTTTAGGTTATCTCTGAGGCTTCTGTGCTTCTCCCAGAACTTTTTCGAAATTGAACTTTTAAAAATTCAAGTTTTGTTCATTTTATGGAAATAAGGAAAATTCTGATTTGCTTTTTCAGAAAATTTTTTGTTATTGAAATCTAAGAATCGCAATTTTAGACTTTCTTTGGTGATGATAAGGAAATGCTTTTATAAATGGAACTGTATGTAATGGTAAGCTGTATGTAATGGTAAATCTAGGAATTGGGTAATGGTAATGGTATGGCAATGGTAAATCTATGTAACTAGATGTAACATTAGTTTTATCTGATTGATGGTGCTGAAATAGTTTAGGAATTGCATTGATTTACAGCTCATGATGATTTTAAAAAAAAAAAATTAAATAGAGTTTATTCATAACGCATATATTACGACATTTTCGATTTTTACTACATACTCGAAAGATCAGAAACCAAGAACTTGGGAATGAAGGGAGTTAGTCAGATTGTTGGGCTTGTTAGTGGGATTAGGCATTAGAAAATTGGAAAGGCGTGTAAAGAGTGAGGAAAATAATAAAAATGGCTTCAAAAATTGCAATTTTAAGTAATTTTGGGAAACGTGAGAAGAAAACAGAAAGTTTGTACTCCTTCCTGATCTTTTCTTTTCTTTTTTGTTTCAAATTAAAGTATAGCTTAGTTTCTGAGCACATTGGGGGGGGGGGGGGATGTTTTTCCAAATTAAACCGTATGTTTTCTCAAAAAACTTTTGACGTTGAAATCTAAAAATCGCAATTCTAAGCTGTATTATTGACGACGTTGAGAAAATGGGGGAAATTCAGTTCAAACGATAGCACGAGGCCTCAATCCCGATACTCGTGAAAAGGAATGGCTATTGGGAACTTGTAGTAGTTTGAATTTGCTTAAGCAATAATAAAACTAAGAAAAATCTTAATAATGGAGAGAATTTCTTTTGCTACCGAGTTTGTTTCAAGCATAGGGAAGATATTATTCAGTCTGAGTCCCTTTAAACCAAAAATCAAGCATCGTCCTAAACTTTGAATGTTCCCTCCTCCTTAGAAATGCGTTACTGATATACATAGAAAGGCTAAGAAATTAGAGGGTTCTAGGCAAAATACTTTTTTGAGCTTTCTGTAGTCAAAACGTAAAAACACAAACATTCACAACGAAACAGGTGGGTCGACTTCAGGTGTTCAAGTAATATCTTAAAATATTATTTAAGGTGCAGAGCATCTAGCACTTTACCCAATATGTAGATAGAGCGTTCAGTGACGACTTAAGTAGCCATTTAAAATGGAAAAAGCAACTTGCAGGGACAAGCAAGGAGGTACAAAAGGAGGGTTTTCTTCTGCTTCTCTCTCGTTAATTACACTAAAAAACAAATTTTAACGAATGTTCTGTTCCTCAATGTATTTTGGGTGTTTCTTATTGACTTCAAGGTGCTGAAAAAGAATATGATTGCAAAAATTTTCTAGCACTTTCCAATTTTAAGAAATACCATTTATACATTTTGGTTTATATAGGCTATCCTATAGGAGTTAAGGGTGTCCTGAAATAGACTGACTGTTTTCAAAAATTCATAACAGGAGAACGGTAAACGATTGAAAAAAAATTCTTGCAGAAAATTCATGTGGTTGGCCAGGAATTTTTTCTCCCAGAAATCCAAGTTTTAGTTTAAAAAAATTCAACAGATGGCGCTGCAGATAGTAAACCCCCATAGATACGCGGTGTACTTTGGAGGCACATAATCCAATATTGCCCATTGTACTACGAGGATTTGTTGTCGAGCGGTCAAGGCAATGGATAAGTAATTCTAAGGTTGCAGGATCGAAGCCGACGATCAGAATTCATTTTGTCAGGTGAATTTGAACTTTAAACGCGCTTTTCTCAAAACGCTGTTTTTCTGGTCGGCCCAGGTCCTAACTTTTTTTCTACTGAACCGATTGCTTTCAAATTTCAACAGGCTGTTCCACACACTGATAGTTCTCGTCGGAACTAACGATAATTTTTTTCACCCCTAACTTTTTATTTTACAACCCTTTCTTTGCTAAAATAAAAGGACTTTTTTTTTTCTAAGTCCGCCATTTTGTTATTTACCCTTGAAATTTAACTTCAGTAGTTCCGACCAGAATGACATGTCTATAGATTAAGAATGATCAAGAATATTTTATTTCAGATAACATCAAGAGCCAAAATCACCCGGGCCACCCACGTGCATTTTTTTTTTTTTTTTTGAAGTTCCAACTTCGAGTGACAATAGAAATAGTAATAAACTACTAAATTTTTTCAAATAAATTTTTTTTACATTTTCAATATGTAAATAAAATCACTCTTAATATTCAAGATAATTCATTTTTATTTTCCTATAAAAAACCACCCTCCAAAAAAGTCATGAAAATAGGCATAAGTTATCAGACTACCTTAAAATGTTGTGACACAATTCTTAGGGAATAATAGAAGTTCTAACTATGAAATATTAATTAAAGACTTCCTCAAAACTTTTATTCAATTGTTCAACGTCACTGAAAACTCAAAATTCTAACACATCACTTAGATGTTTTCCCTGAAAGTATGAGAAACGGTCATATATATATATATATATATATATAAATATATATATATATATATATATATATATATATATATATATATATAATGGAAGTTAAATAAATTTGTCCCCTTAGTGTCGAAAAATGTGTACATTGAAAAAAAACAACAAATGAACAAATTGAAATTTTAAGAAACTTTACAGAAACATTTAAAAATTTGCTAAACAATTTAAACATATGAAATGAACAAACATTGGTAATGTGCTGCCTTATCTTCAGAGAGCAGGAGCAGCGGTTAAAATATTTTGACTTTGTAGGTTTCAAAAGAGGAAGGTTATCAACAAGTCAGCTGATTTATTATGATACGGCAGTAAATGCATAAAATTTAATACATTTGAATCTGTGAAACTGAAAACTTTTTTATATTTTGTATTATTTTAACTGTAAAATTTAAGTATTATCAACAAGGCTGCTTTATTATGATTGCTTTCTGAAGATAAGGCAGCACATTACCCATGTTTGTTCTTTTTATATGTTTGAATTGTTTCGCAAATTTTCAAATGTTTCTGTAAAGTTTCTTAAAATTTCAATTTGTTCATTTGTTGTTTTTTTCCAATATACACATTTTTCGACACTGAGGGGACAAATATATTTAACTTCTATATATAATTTGCTATTAATATTAAGCTGCTATTAAAGCGCTTGTTCATTTGCAAAAGTTTAATAATTTTCTGTCTTGCATATATATATATAGTATATATATATATATATATATATATATATATTTATTTATTTATTATATATAGCTGTGCGCACTCAGGAATTTTTTCTGGGACGGGCTAGAAGTTTTGTGACGAACCCCGATACATAAAGTGAAAAGCAAAGTCAACGAAGTTTCAAAGAGACCAACATTAACAAAAAGTTGGCTCTGCTCGGAAATTTTTCAACATGCAAGCATACAAATACAATTTTGAATTATCTTTCGAAATACTGAAATTAAAGGAGAGGTTGAGGAGTTCTCCTTCGTAAAATATATTGTTCAGGTAGTTTTATTGTCAAAGGGGTTAGTTTTCAGGCTTCTAGAGGGGCTTAAGCCCCTTAGCCCCCCCCCCCCCCGCGACTGCACCACTGATATACAGGGTGCCTACTCCAATCGAAGCCCAACAGCTAGCTAATTTACAAATCGTTCTGAAAATCTTGTCCACTATTTAAAATTATATTTACTCTGTCGAACGCAGGAGTAATTTGAACATTTGAGTAAAATCAAATTTCTTTCAAACTTTCTCCATTAGAAAATTAAAGTTACTTTTAAGCGAACGAACCTACAATGTTTAAATTTCTTACCTGGTAATATTTTCGTCAATAAACAAGCGGAAGCATAAAGTATAATAAATTCTTTTGTATAGCAAAAACACAGTTCTTGAGGTATTAGACATTTTTACAATTGTTGTGATTTCTCTGAAAAATGCGTTGTCATCTAGTGAAAACATAAGCATGTATTTCGTTGCAGTAATCTGTTTTTTTTTTTTTTTTTTTTCCTCAGATAAAAGTGATTGGCAGGTTCGTGATTATCTGTAAATTCGCAATTTTCCATACAGAATCTCCACTTTTGAGTATGAAACTTTCAAGGAAGTTTCGGATGAATTACTGCACAGAGGCAATATGTGGAATCAGGAGAATTTTGTTGCAGTCGACGTCGGACCACTCTCTTTTGACATGGTTCTATTCTTATATATATATGTTGCAAACCTAATATAATATATACACTGGTGGATACGCAAGTGCGTATTAACTACATCATTGATAACAGATATGCAGATTTTTGTACCTTGATATTTTATATACAATTTTGTTTCATTTGTGCGTACATACAGAGCCGAATTTGAAGAGCCTATATTTGAGGGTATCTCTGGATTCTCGTCAAATTTTAACGGTCTATCGCCATGCTGAGCGATGTCGTTTTATTGATAGCAACGTTTTTACTTTTGTGATTTTGTACCTAGTTTTAATTTTGAATACCGAATCGTAATTCTAAATTGCTTGAATGATTGTTCTGTCGTAAATTTGTTGTTTCTTTTCAAATTTATTATGATTTGGCTGATGTTTTATCGAAATTTCATTATTGTTTGCCCATTTTTTCCAGGGGGGAGGGGGGGGGGGGCAAAGGGTGAAAACTAAATATAAAGCTTTCCAAAACACAGCAAGAGCCCCGCGCCCACTCACATGCAAACTCACATACGTTTTACGACCTCGATTTCGAAAAAAATCCAAGAGAGCGCTCCCCGCTTCTACCATTTCCCAGCATGATTAAAATTCATCAAAAATTTCGTTTTTAAAAATTTACTTTCAAACGGGAGGATGAGAGCCCCGAACTCATTCTTTGCTCGAACATCATGAAATATAAACTGCACTTGCGATATAAGACTTCAATTTCGAAATTTTTTGAAGCAAAGTTCTAAATCCCATTGCTTCCCGTTAAATTGCTTTAGATGGATTAAAATTAAATATACAAAGCTTCCATTTTGAAAAAGTTAAGATGGAGCACCCCCGGCCCCCCTTTTCTTTCGAACTTTATCACGAAAAAAAAAAGAAAAAAAAAAGGTCATTTTATCAACCGGAAAGGAAGAGCGGAATTTTCATGGCGGGGTTGGCCAACGGCGTAAATAGGCGTTAATCCGCCCCTGCACATCTCTCTGTGCTTAACGCCCCCCATGTTTCGCCGGAGAATAGTCTCCTTCCTCTTTTCCGTCCGCACTGAGTTATTTCGCGCCAGCACCATCTTCCGGCAGTGGAAAAATCAGGTCATTTTTTCGGCGCGTTGCCAAAGGAGATGAGGCCACTTCCTTTTAGACTCCCTGCTCAGAAGATAAAATATTTTATTAGGCACTGATTTAAAAAAGGATAAAAAATTTTATGACTCCCAGTTTGAAATATTATCTAATAATGATAATTAAAAAATCTAGCATTCCCCGATACATTTTACACATAACGTGAACTTTGAACTCAGGCGCAGCGTTCTCCGTTACGAGAATAACGCTCACATCGAAGTTTGGACATGCGAAAAGATGCACGCCTGGTCGAGCTGCTGTCAATCAATCGCCTATCGCCGCCCATAGGCTCGGAAAGTACGGGAAGTGAAAGAAAAATGCCAAAACACAGTGTAAACGTCGTGCTAGGAGGGGGGGGGTGTAGGTATTAGCTGCGTCATCGTAAAATAAAAAAGCATTGAAAATAGTTAGAATCAAGCTAAAAAGTATTTTATTTAAAAATAACATGGAAATAACTTCTATGCAAATTCATCCCAAAGCACGTAGCAGTGCCATCTATATGTACACACGGAAAGCAATTTACGGTAATCCAATTTTCTTTTAAAACTTAAATTCAGTGCTCCAAATGTATTGGATTATTGTTCTTGATTGACAGGAAAAATGAATGTTCGCGCCCTTCTAAAAGGGTTCTGAGAGTGCTACAAAAATACGATATTTTATATTTTTACATATTTTTGATTTTTTTTTTTTTTTTTTTGCGAACAAGATAGTATTTTACAAATTTACTTTCAAGTAAAAGGGGGAAATATAAATTTTTTCTCAAGTGTTTGTGTTTTAAGGTATAGATATGTGTACATATTTTAGCATCTGTTTTATCAGTTCAAGAATTATTAATCATTAGACAGTTAAAAATGTTGTTCATACACATTTTCCTCAAACAGGAATTTCTATAAATCGTTTTTAGTGATTATCTGACTAATTATTAATGAAGAAAAATCCCGGATTACTTGCCCTGATGAAGTATCTCATGCGGACAAGCTACATAAATTTTAAATGAAGAAATTAAATGATTTAGTCCCCTTAAAAACCGTATTTATTGGGTTTCGTTTAACATCTCGTCTAATTAAAAAAAGTTTAGTGTCGAGTACTTAGTGCTACCTTAAAATATGAATGTTTTCCATCTCTTAATTTTCAGTTACATCAAACATTCATGGAGTAAAAAGAATGCAAGACAAGCAGAAGAACAAATTATGTATTTATATACCCCAAAGTTATTCAAAGATACCGCTAACGATTTACCAGAATAGGAAACGAAATGGAATATTTATATCCCCCAACAAGCTCTTCTGGATAACAAGAAATCTTTGCACAGCTATACAACCGAAATTTGTGATCATCTTTTTTCTTTTTAACGAGCAGCTAAAGCCAATTCGTTTTCATTTCCGATTATGGCGCAAGTTGTGCCATCAAAATTTTTTGGGGGAATTTTTTAAAACTTATTTTTTTTTGTTTAAATTATTCGTTAATTTATTTTTTTAATTTAAATTATTTACTTTTCAAAATTATTCATTAATTATTTTTTTTAATTTAAGTTGTTTCTTTATTATTTTTTTTATTTATATATTTTGCGTGTGTGCTTGGAATGTCTGGAAGAGAAAAAAAGTGATTCTACGCTACGCATAATTAATACTTTTAAAAAACAAATAACAAAAAAATGACAGTTTTTTAATTTAAAAAATAAAAATAATATTAAAAAAATAAATGAATAATATTTCAAAAAGGAATAATAAATAATGTTAAAAAAATTGATAAAATAAAGTAGTGGCAATAATAAAAACCACAAAAGGGTTATGAAAAATTTCGGGAGGAATTTGCGCCATCGAGTTTGGGGGTGGGGGATGGGCATCCCTGCTCCATTGTACATATAAACTGTTTTAAACAGGTAATTCATTTATTTTTCTTTTATGTGCTGCGTAATCGGTGTTTTTTTTTCTTTCTTTTTTTTTTTTTTTTTTTTGCACATTGTTTTCAAAATTGCTAATCTTCTTATTTGGCCTTGTAAGACTAGAAATGATTTTAGCTTGCTTTTGACAGTGTAATTGTCAAGATGTATGTAAGATAAGTTTAAAAACTGACAAAAAAAATAAACAATTAGTCAAGTAACTTAATAATGATGTTACATTGAAGGATATTTAAACTTAACTTTGCAGAAACTTCTTACTTTTCCTCTTATTAATGTTTTCCATCACTTTTAGCAGATTTACGAAAGGTAGTACAGATAAAGCATTTTTTATGAAAGAAAAAAAAATCAGAAAATTTAACAAGGGGATACAAAAAGAAATATGACATTGATATGTTAAATTTACAATACAAATAATGTCGTGTGTAAATAATTCAACTAATATTTTCAGTGGTCATTGAATAAACATGAGAACTGAAATGAAATATGAGAAAGTAAATAACTTTAAAATCACAATGTTTAACATTTCTCTTTCGTGGGGATAATCGCGCACCATGGCAGACCTCTCTCAATTACTACGCATCCGCTGCCCGAAAAGCGCCGGCTACCTTCCGTCGACCTCCCCGCCGAAAACTCGGGGTCCTCGGCGAAATTCTCCTTCCCCTTTTCCGTCAGCAGTAAGTTATTTCGCGATAGCGCCATCTTCCGGCAGTGGAAAAATCAGACCATTTTTTCGGCGCGTTGCCAAAGGAGATGAGGCTCCTGCCTTATAGACTCCTTGCTCCGTAGATGAAATCTTTTGCTGGCACTGATTTAAAAAAGAAAAAAAAAAGTTTTATGACTACCAGTTAGAAATTTTGTATAATGATTATAATTGAAAAATCTAGCCTTCTCCGAGAGGAATTACCCACTTACTTTTCTCTCTACATAAGGACTCAGGTGCAGCGTTCTCCATGAAGAGAAGAACGTTCATAACGAAGTTTCAACAATCCTCTGGTCCTGCGCAAGGTGCGGTTTTGCTGAAGCAAACCGTATTTGAATTTAGACATGCGAAAAGATGCACGGCTATCATTGGACGAATTGCTGTCAATCAATCGCCTGTCGTCTCCCATAGGTTCGGAAAGTACGGGAAGTGAAAGAAAGAAGTCAAAACAGAGTGTAAACGTCGTGCTAGAAGGGGGGGGGGTAGGTATTAGCTGCCATGTCATCGTAGAATTAAAAAAACATTTATAATTGTTAGAATCAAACTAAAAAGTGTTTTATTTAAAAATAACATAGAAATAACTTCTATGCAAATTCATCTCAAAACACGTAGCAGTGCCATCTATATGTACACACGGAAAGCAATTTACAGAATTGCAATTTTAAAACTTAAAATCAGTGCTCTAAATGTGTTGGATTACTGTTCTTGATTGATAGGAAAAATGAATGTTCGCGCCCTTCTAAAACAGTTCTGAGAGTGCTACAAAAATACGATATTTTATATTTTTACATATTTTTGAATTTTTTTTTACAAACTTATTTTTAAGTAAAAGGGGGAAAATATAAAATTTTTACTCAAGTGTTTGTGTTTTAAGGTATAGATATTCTTTTATAATTACTCTTAATGCGATATGTGTACATATTTTAGCATCTGTTTTGTCAGTTCAAGAATTATTAATCATTAGACAGTTAAAAAAGTTGTTCATATACATTTTCCTCAAACAGGAACTTCTATAAATCGTTTTTAGTGATTATCCGACTAATTACTAATGAAGAAAATTCCCGGATTACTTGCCCTGATGAAGTATCTCATGCGGACAAGGTACATAAATTTTAAATGAAGAAATTAAATGATTTAGTCCCCTTAAAAACCGTATTTATTGGGTTTCGTTTAACATCTCGTCTAATTAAAAAAAATTAAAATAAGTTTAGTGTCGAGTACTTAGTGCTACCTTAAAATATGAATGTTTTCCCTCTCTTAATTTTCAGTTACATCAAACATTCATGGAGTAAAAAGAATGCAAGACAAGCAGAAGAACAAATTATGTATTTATATACCCCAAAGTTATTCAAAGATACCGCTAACGATTTACCAGAATAGGAAACGAAATGGAATATTTATATCCATTAAATTCACAAGTAACATTAAATTCAGCGGACTTACAGAAATCGACAGCTAGTTAAAAAAAACTGAACCAAATCTTACCTTTGGAGTTGTTCTCTTTTTAGGATGGTCAGTGACAGATAAATGTGTTTCATTTTTGTGACCTCGGGTTTTGCTGTTTCTTGATAACATTGCTTTGAAAATTTTTCCTACGCGACTCTAGATAAAATTTATAACGACGGCGCTGATTAAATGCCCACTCTAAAAGTAAAGGCACTATTCAGGACAGTTGCAAATCTTCAAACATCTTCTACTCATATTTTTCAAAGTTTTTTCTTTCTTGTTTCAATGATAAAACCACTTCAGTGAAGTTGAAGTTGTCGCTGGAGCAAGGACTTCGATTTGCTTCCTCCCTCCCCACGCCAGACCCGGCAATGACCGGCAAGCACTTGGTTCGATGTTAAATTCGAATCCCACGACGTTGAAATTGAATTTTAAGTATCACATTTTTTAGGGTGATTTAGAAATATCTTTCCCCTTTTCATTTTGTTTCTAATCTCATATCTGACTTCGTGATTGAATTTTCTTAAAATTACACAGTAATTATGATTAATGTGAATTTCAGTACCTTCTATGAAACCATTCGTCAGAGACTTGATATTTTACCTTAATAATCGTGCGGGAATGAAACTTTTCCTGACTAAATAAAAAGTTCCAAAATACACCGACAGATGGCGATTTCGAAGCAGGATGCTGCAATGAAAACTAGTAATAGAACAAATTTTTTATTCATTCATTTTTTAAACTTAGGATAACTTTTGGAGACCAGAAAAAAAAGTCCAACTTCTTTCTTATCCAAGTTATATCTTTGGTGTGCAAATTATATATCTTTGGTAATCACACTTATGTCCTACACATATCTCCAGAGCAGCGATGTGAACTGAGTAAGGCTAGCTATCGGCATACTTTGAAACCCCTTCGGCAATAAAATTCCACTCCTTAAACATTGTTCAGGAGAAAAATCAAGTCATTTTAACTCGTAGTTTAAAAGTTTGAGCGTCGTGAAATCGTAACTTCATTGAAAATTATCCTGCAGATAAGGCTTAGTAGGTTTTTTTACTCCCCTAAAGTTTCAGGATAAATTGTCAAGTTTCCACAAAAATAGCAAGAGTTAAAAATTAAGATGACAAAACTAACTTTTTGCTACTGAATGCAGATTTTTTTTTACCGCTCTCATTTCGAAACTTAAAAGGAAGTTTCGGAAAATAGTTTAAAAAGAATTACAGCTAAACGAAGCGACGGCGACGTATTTGTGTGTTCTTTAATTTGTTTATATATACGACGCAAACGTGAAAAAATATATAAACTGGTGGAAACGCAAGTACATATTAATTGCATCATGGACAAAAAAATATTCAGGTTCTTGATATTTTCTATACTGTCGTGCTAAGCGCAAAAGTGGTGTCTGAAGTCGAGCTTAAACTGAGATAGAACTCCTTAAAGTTTTGCTCCACCATGTATTTGGATGGCATTATGCAAAAAGGAGTTAACTCACAAAAACCTGATTTTGCGATAATGGGCTTTAAAGTCAACAAAATCTGTCAAAAATCATGAGTTCTATATCAATATACCAATGATATGTTACCATGAAACGCTGATAGGGCTTAAATCATTTTTGCTTAATGTAGAAAGCAACATATTTTGCCATCAGAGTTGGATAACTCATTTTTTTATGTTTTGTGGGTTAACTCCTTTTTGCATAGTGCCGTCCATTTGATTCAGATGAAACTTTTTCGGATTTTTCTTAAAAATATGTCCTGTTATGAAATCTGTACCCCAGAACTAGAGCGACGAATGCGATTTTCATTTTTTTGCTGCATTGTATGGAGAATCTGATTTCGCATCGACCCGTGAGAACGTTATATTTTAACGAAATTCTCTCACAATAATTTAGCTGCGTTAAAAGAGCGCGAGTCCCATTCTTTGCATGCATCCGACAATCATTTTTGCCCTCTACTGAAAAGTGACGAAAATGGATTTAGTGCTTTAGTCTGGTTCTGGAGAAACAGAAATGAACATATTTTGTATTTGGGAAAATACGTCACAAAGCGCCACCTGGTGGCGATAACTCAATTTTGTTGAAAAGTGCGGATCAAGGAGGTTAAAGGGAGCATTAACATTATGAACTAAATATAATTTTGATCTAACCGAAATTTTTGCCGTTCTGTTTAAGAAAAATGTTTAATAGGCAGCATTTTAAAAATTGCCAAAAACTTTCGGTGGGATCAAAATCATATTTAGTTCATAATGTTTTTCGATGGTTGACACAAAATTCCAGTTGAAAAAAAAAATATTACCAATAGCAGACTCTAAAAAATGAGATTCTGTCAGATTTAGCAAATTGGTCAGTGCATTCGATTAAACCTATTTCTCAAAGAATACGGCACCTATTTCCCTGGGATAAAAATCATATTTATTTCATAATGTCCGTCGAAGATTTACACCAAAACCCAGTTGAAAAAAAAAAATATTTTCTTTCCCTTAGCCGCATTTAAAAAGATGACAGATGCAGTATCATTTACATTGATTCCTCTAGGAGAGCGGGAGGGATTGCGTAGAGCGTCCTCTGGCGGGCGGTGAGAATTCGCTGCCACTTTTAACTAGTGCACCCGTAGGACATTTATCTCCTTCTTTCTACTCCGTGGTGCGGATACGACTTCTGTGCTAAGAAACGCAGTATACCACTTCGCTTCATTTGAATTCGCAAACAGAACCGAATTTGATTAGCCTATATTTGAGGGCGTCTCTGGATTCTCGCCAAATTTTGACCATCGATCGCCATGCTGGACGATATCGTTTTATTTATAGCAACGTCTGGACTTTTGTGATTTTGTGACTAGTTTTAATTCTAAAAAGCAGCTCGTAATTCTGAAAAAACAATACCAAATTTCTAATAAATTACAAAATAACTGTCGGAAAAAAAATTTAGAAGATAAAATTATTAATTATTTCATTCCTTAAACTTAAGAAATCACCATTGACCAAAAACGCTTCTAAGTTTAGCCACGAAATTCATGTAAAAATGCAGTATTTAAAAGAAATGATATTATTGTTTATCTCTATTTTTTTTCCTTCCAAGTTTTCCGAGGACAGATGACGGCCTGCTCTATCACCAGTTGAGAATCGCTTACTGTTATTTAATTATTATATAGATCTTATCTATTGTAACATTGGATTATATTTTATACTTGTTTAGTTTGTAAAAAAACAACAAAATGTTTGCAGATCCAAAAGAAAAATTCCCTAAAAACTCGTTAAAATAGATTTTTTTTCCAGAACTGCCATTTTTATGCGTTTATATGTTCTTACGTCAAATGAAAGCAAAAATATGCAATTGCATGTGTATTGCATTTGCATATAATCTGGGTTCTATAATAATAACAAAAATTTTCAACTAATTATTCATTTGGCAATACATTTCACAAACGTAACTTCCACTCAACTGAAATAATTGACATATTTTTGAAATAACTCTGTCATTTATTGCTGCAATTAAATACTATTCATGTATGTGTATGTTGAAGTTTACTTAGAATTAAAACGATTGATATTTATTTAAAATAATAAGCCAGTAATTAGTCAGATTCGAACAATTATTTATTCATAAAAATAGTGTCTTACTTGATAAAATAACCCTAGACGAATACTATGCCAAAGTTAAGGTAATGAAATTTTTCCCCGTTTTTTTTTTCTTTAAGAAAACGGGGGGGGGGAGGGGGGCTGTTCATAACATTATAAAAATTTTATGCAAATGTTGTTTCCAAGACTGCATGTGATTTGACTAAAAACCAAATTTTATATTGTTTCATGTGCATTATAAATGTTTTAAATGGCAAACACTTAATAGTGTTGGCCGAGTTGGCGGTGTATTGCATATACACTGTTATTTTGATGATTATTTTTTCTCACCAAGACTTAGACATTTTTACGTATCAAAATCAAGACTTTAAACGCATGCTATTACTATATTAGGCAGGAATTCAAGGGAAGCACGGACGATCGCAATTCCCCAATGCAACCGCAAATTCCCAAATTTGGATTCAAGTGAAACGTTACAATCGCTACGAGATGCGATTCTATCGTAATTCGACTTCCAGTAGTGATTGCAATTTTGGTCTATTGCGAGCAGGGTTGCCAGATTTAAGAACTGCAAATACGGGCCAGGCTTCGGAGCGGGGGGAGGGGAGATGAAGTCTTCAAGTCAAATTTTTACAATCTTGACTTTAACATCACTTTTCTCACAAATGTATTCATGAAGAAAAAGCAATATACAATGAACAGATGAATAAAAACTTTATTTGTTACCCTTGCACAGTTATCTTACTTCATGAATATTAGTGGAAGTTTTTACACTAAATATTGTCAAAATTTATGTGTCTCTGCCTATTGACCCCCTTTTTCCTAAAATACGGCACAATAAAATCACTTACGAAGAGCTACACGACTTTCACAATGAATTGCATCTTTGTTAAATGAATTGTCACAATAATTTCTGCTCTAGCTGAACATAAGACTAAGATGATAACACTTCAAAACAGAAAAATATTATGATTCAATCAATTTGCTTATCACTCAAATTTCACATATTTTGTTTCACTTTTTTTTTTCTCGAAATAATGTTTCGTTTTGTAAAATGTTACTCCCAGCAAGAACACGGGACATTAGCTGTCCCGTATCAAGACTCCCCGGGAAGCAGGACAGTTTTTCAAAAAACGGGACAGTCCCTTGAAATCCGGGACGTCTGGCAACCCTGATTGCGATCGCCTCGAAGCGATTGCAATGGTGTTTCACTTGAATTCGGTCCTCTGCTTTTGCGCACTTTTCGCCTCCTTTGGAAAGCCGTCTGAGGGAATCGCATGTAGCCAGGCGATGAACATCTTCATTACTTTTTTTTTTATATTTATATCAACAGATGGCGCTCCTTATTGAAATAGTTTATATTTTTATTTTAAGTAAGCGGTTCATGATCAGTGTTATCCTTATTAAATCCTTTTCTTCTTCTGGAAAAAACGACTGTATTTTATTTTAACTTTTTCTTTCATTTCTATTGAATCCCCCAACAAGCTCTTCTGGATTTAAATTATTTACTTTTCAAAATTATTCATTAATTATTTTTTTTTAATTTAAGTTATTTCTTTATTATTTTTTTTTATTTATATATCTTGCGTGTGTGCTTGGAATGTCTGGAAGAGAAAAAAAGTGATTCTACGCTACGCATAATTAATACTTTTAAAAAACTAATAACAAAAAAATGACAGTTTTTTAATTTAAAAAATAAAAATAATATTAAAAAAATAAATGAATAATATTTCAAAAAAGAATAATAAATAATGTTAAAAAAATTGATAAAATAAAATAGTGGCAAAAATAAAAACCACAAAAGGGTTATGAAAAATTTCGGGAGGAATTTGCGCCATCGAGTTTGGTGGTGGGGGATGGGCACCTTTGCTCCATTGTACATATAAACTGTTTTTTAAACAGGTAATTCATTTATTTTTCTTTTATGTTCTGTGTAATCGGTGTTTTTTTCTTTCTTTTTTTTTTTTTTTGTACATTGTTTTCAAAATTGCTAATCTTCTTATTTGCCCTTGTAAGACTAGAAATGATTTTAGCTTGCTTTTGACAATGTAATTGTCAACATGTATGTAAGTTAAGTTTAAAAACTGACAAAAAAAATAAACAATTAGTCAAGTAACTTAATAATGATGTTACATTGAAGGATATTTAAACTTAACTTTGCAGATACTTCTTACTTTTCCTCTTATTAATGTTTTCCATCACTTTTAGCAGATTTACGAAAGGTAGTACAGATAAAGCATTTTTTATGAAAGAAAAAAAATCAGAAAATTTAACAAGGAAATACAAAAAGAAATATGACATTGATATGTTAAATTTACAATACAAATTATGTCGTGTGTAAATAATTCAACTAATATTTTCAGTGGTCATTGAATAAACATGAGAACTGAAATGAAATATGAGAAAGTAAATAACTTTAAAATCATAATGTTTAACATTTCTCTTTCGTGGGGATAATCGCGCCCCATGTCAGACCTCTCTCAATTACTACGCATCCGCTGCCCGAAAAGCGCCGGCTACCTTCCGTCGACCTCCCCGCCGAAAACTCGGGGTCCTCGGCGAAATTCTCCTTCCCCTTTTCCGTCAGCAGTAAGTTATTTCGCGATAGCGCCATCTTCCGGCAGTGGAAAAATCAGACCATTTTTTTGGCGCGTTGCCAAAGGAGATGAGGCTCCTGCCTTTTAGACTCCCTGCTCAGTAGATGAAATCTTTTGCTGGCACTGATTTAAAAAAGAAAAAAAAAAAGTTTTATGACTTCCAGTTAGAAATTTTGCGTAATGATTATAATTGAAAAGAAAAGGATTACTCACTTACCTTTCTTCCCACATAAGGCTCGAGCGCAGCGTTCTCCATTAAGAGAAGAACGTTCATATCGAAGTTTCAATATTCCTGAAGGTCTTGCGCAAGGTGCGGGTTGCTGAAGCAAACCGTATTTGAATTTAGACATGCGAAAAGATGCACGGCTATCATTCGTCGAATTGCTGTCAATCAATCGCCTATCGCCGCCCATAGGTACGGAAAGTGAAAGAAAGATGTCAAAACAGAGTGTAAACGTCTTGCTAGGAGGGGGGGGGGGTAGGTATAAGCTGCCATGTCACCGTAGAACAAAAAAACGGAACTACTTTGATATATGCCCCAAATCGAAAATTTGGCGACTTTTTTTTCTCGCCAAGCAAAATAACTCTCGCCAAGATGGATTCTCGCTAAATACAGATAATAAAAACATAAAAAATAACAACACAATAAAACAAAACCAAAATAAGAAACAACAACCTTAAAAAGCCTGTTAATTAAAAATACCAAAATAAGAAACAGCAACCCTACAAAGCCCGTAGGGAGTGCCAGATTTGGCGCATAATTTTTGGGGCATATATCAAAGTTATACGAAAAAAACATGAATAATTATTAGAATCAAGCTAAAAAGTGTTTTATTTAAAAATAACAGAAATAACTTCTATGCAAATTCATCCCAAAATACGTAGCAGTGCCATCTGTATGTAAACACGGAAAGCAATTTACGGAAATGCAATTTTCTTATAAAACATAAATTCAGTGCTCCAAATGTAATGGATGTATTTGTTTTTGATTGATAGGAAAAATGAATGTTCGGGCCATTCTAAAACAGCTCTGAGAGTGCTACAAAAATACGATATTTTATATTTTTACATATTTTTGATTTTTTTTTTGCGAACAAGATAGTATTTTACAAATTTACTTTTAAGTAAAAGGGGGAAAATATAAATTTTTTCTCAAGTGTTTGTGTTTTAAGGTATAGATATGTGTACATATTTTAGCATCTGTTTTATCAGTTCAAGAATTATTAATCATTAGACAGTTAAAAATGTTGCTCATACACATTTTCCTCAAACAGGAATTTCTATGTCGTTTTTTGTGATTATCTCACTAATTATTAATGAAGAAAATTCCCGGATTACTTGCATTGATGAAGTATCTTATGCGGACAAGGTTCATAAATTTTAAATGAAGAAATTAAATGATTTAGTCCCCTTAAAAACGGTATTTATTGGGTTTCGTTTAACACTGTTTGTGATTATTGAAATATTGATCAAAAACTGTATGGTAACGGACTTGACATTTGGCAACGAACTTGACTAGTAACGGACTTGACACTTCAACCAAAATGTCAAATTTTGGCTAGGTTGCCGAATTTAAAAATTGAGCAACAATATGTATTTTCTTAGAGTTCTATAATAAACAATATTTCGGGGTAAAAGTTGAGAAAAAGTAAAAATTAATACTAAAACCTTTGGTAACAGACTTGATAAAGAATAAAAATACGCACCTGCAAGAAATCTTGTGAGAAACGCCGCAGCAATACTTCTCGACTCAGGAAAACAAAATGGTACGAAATAGCTACGTCACTAGTTTGTCAAGTTAACTGAATACGTGTTACCATCTTTTGACTGCGATAACTACCTTTTTTAGATAAAATAATCTTAGGGTAACGGACTTGACAGGAACTGCCGGACAAAATATATTCATGCATTTCTTAATGAAAAAAAATTACTCTTGTCAATATTTATTATGAATATCATACACTAATAGTCAATATGGACGATTCTCTGTGAACTCGTCATTTTTCACAAGAAATCTGTCCGGGCACGGTTTTTTGAAATGTTCGTATAATTATAATACTATTGCGCAGAAAATGAATCTATTACTTTGGTTTGAAAGAGGGCCAATTGAAGTTTGGGTTTTTCTGACAAATCATTAAAGGGGGTAATTCCGGGGCCGTCGCGAAGTCAACAGTTTCCCTCTTTCTACCGGGCCTGCTTCAAGTTTCGATTGCGCAATCCAAGTGATCCCATAATCCTAGCACTTCACATTCTCTAGTCTCTTAAATTACCACTTGATGCTGGTTACCAAAGTCTCAAAAACTTAAATGTCTGAAGTTGATCTTGACATTTTCATTATTCCATAACAAATATTAGTTCTGCATGCATATTTTATTAATAATAAAAGAAATAATCAGAAAACAAAAAATAATGTAATGGTATTATCGATTGTCATCCATTCAAATGTTAAGCATAAGCTCTTAATTAATGTTTTACATTGCAATTACTCTTTCAAATTGTAAATGAATGCTATACAAATGTAGTAGATTCAATTAGATCAGTAGGTTCATTTAATATTAAAAAATACATTATTTCATTACATTTTTGAAATTTATTGAACATAATAAACTGAGAAAGGAATCTTTCCTTAGCTGATCAGTTTTAATTTGATGTTCGATATGACCAACTTAGAAGTATTTAAGACCTTTTACAATGTAGGCATATTTTAAAAGTAAGATTTCTTGATTTTAAAAAGTAGGGAAATAAAATTCAGCAAGAAATAGTTAAATATTTTCTGTTTAAACTTTTGAATAAATTCAAAGAACTTTAAGTATTTGCGACAACTTCATTGTGAATTTGTGCCCGATTTTTAAATCATGCAAAACACATTCTGAGAGTAGTTATTTATTTACAAAAATTAAAGTTAATATAGAACATTTTTTAAATTGTACAGTTTAAACAATAATATGTAATTAACTATGTCAATTTACACAATGGGTTTTACTTCTGAAATTTTTCGAAGTTGAATTTGAATACAGACATCATTGACGTACAGCCCAAAGACATTTTTGAATTTCAATATTTGTATTTTGCGCCAATTTTGGTCAAATTTGGTACGAAAACTTTTTTTGCGTACCATTTGCGCTTACATTTTTGCCAATGCTTTTCAGTATAAAAGAGGTTGCTAAAGTTAAATCAAATTACTTTGAATAAAAAACGAGCCAATTCTTACATTTTAAACATCCCTTTAGAATGTTTTAATTTTTATTGGCAAATTTTATGCCCACCAATGAAGACAGGCCTCACAATTTAATTATGTTTGGCAGTTTGTTAAAGTACCTTATTTTCTTTTATTACTTTTTGAGTAGCAAGCTTTTATTGTTTTTGTGTAATTATTAAGGAATATATTAGATATTCCTGATAAACAATATTTAATATGATTTAAGACAAAAGTACCACAGTTACAATTAACTAAAAAGTCCATTCCCATAATTTCCGTTTTTTCTATTGCAAGCTGCACTAATAAATTTCTTTGCTCATGAAAGTTTAAAAATGATTTCTCATGGTCCTTACTTATATGTTTCCTAAAAATCTGAAAAGTACATGCAGTTACATCTATCAACATTTTTGGGGGAAATTTAAGTTTACCTCTGTCAGTCAGTAATAAAAGTTGATTAGTAACATCAGAATTCTCCAATTCTAACGTTTTATCAGACACAAACATTGAAATGCATTCTAGACACTGAACCTTATGTGACCTACGTAACCTGAAATATAAACCAAAACTGACATTTCATCATCCTTAATTTCATCATCACTATTACTGTTAAATACATCATAGAAATGTTCGGGTATTTCTACTTCAGGACTCTTAGTTCTCCACAATTCTCTTAGTTCTCCAGGACTCCACAATTCAAATTTCTTAATTTAAACTCTCCTTTCTTTTCTGAATATAAACTTATTAAAGTTAATATTTTTAATTTCCTTTCTGCTTCCATAACTTGAATACAAGATACATTGTAGTTTGCCCCACTCATTTGACGGTATAGTCCAAATCTGGCCTCGAAACAATCTGTCTGAAAAATTTTTTCGAACATATTTCTATTAATTCCATTATTATCTATTCAAACTATAACATGTCTGCAATGGAAAACAAACTGCTCGAACTGAATGCACAGCACAGAGCAATAGTAGCTGTGGCGTCACAGTCACTCTGTCTCGATAGCCGTTCGCCATGGGATCACTTGGATGACTCATCCCATGAATTCGGACGCTTGAAGCAGGCCCGGTAGAAAGAGGGAAACTGTTGACTTCGCGACGGCCCCGGTAATTCCCCCGCCTAGTATAACTAGGTAGGGGATCGTGCCAGGTGACTGTGTTTTTGCTCTTTGTTGCGTAATATCTGCAAAACTATTGGAACATAATTAGTTACGAGACTACCTATAAATTTAGGCACAAATCGTGGACATAGTAGCTAATGTGTTTTATAATTAAATTAATTGTCATTAATAAAATCACTTCCCAGAGGACTTTTTGCAACGACCCTGATGCATACTTTCATCACAAATATGGCTCTCAACTTAAGCAAAGTAGCGTTTCAACACTGTTCTCGGTGATTTCAGCAAATTCACACTGATTACTTTAAACTTCATGCCAAAAAGAATTTGCATAAGTTATAGATTTTTCGTATTACAGCTTTGAATTTGTTGCAGGGGACTGTTTGAAAAAACTCCGGACAAAATTTACATGGCAATTTTAAGTTTTAGAAATACGTAATTGCACCTTATTTCATAAGAAAAATATAGCTTCATTATTCTATTTTTAGATATTAATTGCTAAATTTATGTAGTGTTAATAGGTTTTTTGAAATACTATCTTTAACAGTTAGACTATGGGATTGGGACAGCCAGGGGACTGTGTTTTTGGCGCTTAGATAGCACTGGTCGAAAGTGGTTCACTAACAACAACCAATTATTTTTATGACGCATTCATATAGTTATTTGAATACCTGAAAGTAAAAAAGTCCCACCGCGTCTCAATTTTCCGTAATAAAAAAAAATAATTTTTTACTATTTTTTAGGATTTTCGCACCAAATACCTATTTTTGGAGGCAAAAGGAGCAAATATTAACTCCTAATTTTTTTTGGAGGTGAAGGGAGACTCAAAGTCCGAAATCATGACCACCGATAACAAAAAGGGGGGACGAGGTGAGTGTATCCCCTCAAAATATGCAAAAAATCATGAAAAAGTATCTTTTTATTCTGGTTTCTTTAATATGACGTTTTAAAATTTTTTTCTGGTGTAAAATCAGAGTATAAGTCCCCCCCCCCCTATTATTCTTTTGCCCAAAAAATTTTTCGTGCTGTAAAATAAAATTAAAAAAAAAAAAAACGATCTTATGACTGACGCACGCTAAACACGAGCTAAAGTATTTACGGCTTTGTATCAGAGGGGGCGGGGGGGGGGGGGCTTTCGGCAAAAAGTGGAGAGTGATGGAGAGGAAAGGGGCCATATTTGGATTTTGGAGATAATTTTACATAAGAACCAGCCACAATACGCCGTCTTTCTGAAGACCTGCGATGTGTCTCGTATTTAGCGTGCGACAGTCATAAAATCGGTTTTTAATTTTTTTTAATTGTTTTTTTTACAGCACGAAAATTTTTCAGACGTAGGAATCATAGGAAGGGGTCCTATCCTTTGATTTTACATCGAATTTTTTTTAAACGTCATTTTAAAAAAACAAGAATGAAAAGATCATTTTTGGGGATTTTTTGCTCATCTTGAGGGGGTACACCCCCCTAAGAACCCCTTCTTTGCCTTCCCTCTAGTGGTCATGATTTTGAACTTTGAGTCTCTACTTCAAAAAAAGTTAGGAGTTAATATGATGATCCTTTCCTCTTGAAAAAAGGTGTGGGTCATTTTCACCATATGCTTACATTTCAAAATTTTTAAGTAATTTTTTTAACTTGCTAATTTCCTTTAGAAATACTAACAGATGTTTAGTCATATATCGTAGGTGTGTAAAAAAGTAACTGGTTGTACACTTTGATGAATAATTAAGCATTCAAATGCTGTTATAAAACTGTAAGTTTCAAGGAAAATTGCCGTCCATTACCATACAAAATCAATATGAAATCTCACTTGTAAACTATATCATAGAGCCTAGAACCAACTTCATTTGAAATGATTTGCGCCCTGAAGCTTAAAACGATGTTTGTGATGATTGAAATTTTGATCAAAAACTCTATAGTAACGAATTTGAAATTTGGTAACGGATTTGACCAGTAACGGACTTGACATTTCAACCAAAATGTCAAATTGTGGCTAGGTTGTCGAATTTAAAAATTGAACTACAATATGCATTTTCTTAGAGTTGTATAATGAACAATATTTAGGGGTAAAAGTTTAGAAAAAGTAAAAATTAATACTAAAATCTTTGGTAACGGACTTGACAAAGAATAAAAATACGCACCTGGAAAAAATTTTGTGCGAAACGCCACAGCAATACTTCTCGACTCAGGGAAACAAAATGGTACAAAATAGTTACGTCACTAATTTGTTAAGTTAACTGAATACGTGTTACCATCTTTTGACTTCAATAAATACCTTTTTTAGCTAAAATAATCTTAGGGTAACGGACTTGACAAGAACTTCCGGACAAAATACATTCATACATTTCTTATTGAAATAAAATTACTATTGTCAAAATTTGTCATGAATACCATATACTAATAGTCAATATATAAAACTAATATGTCGCATTTACTTTTTTTGACCTTTAAGTATAGGAAAAAAATAGTTGAACTTGCGAAAATTGGAAATGGACACGCGTTTTTGCCTTGATTCTCATTTTTAAAGACTTATATAAAAATAAATAAATAAATTTCAATAATTTGTTGAGTGATAGAAATTTTTTGGGGGTATTTCTTGCAGAAAATAATTATTCGCACTGAATTTAAAATATAAGTTATGCTTCAAAATCGTCTTTTTAACCTCCGGACAGCAAATGTAAGCAAATTTTGAAAATGACCCGTGTGTTTAATATGTTTTTTCAGTTATGTTCATTACTTTTTAGAAATTCATAACAAAAAAACTGTACGTGCTACATCTTTTTTACTATTATTTTTGAATTCTACACTGCAAAATTAGTCAAAAGCAGTTAATTGCATCTTTGTTAGGGAAAAAAAGTGAAAATTTTTCGACTAGTGTAATTTCTAGAAAAAAAAATTATAGTGTTATCACTCCAAATACAATTGGGCCACAAAGTATTAATGCTTTACTTGTATTAAGAGCGATAATTACTTTATTACACTTTATTAGATTTAAAATACTCAGTCCTGACAGCCAATGGTACTGCTTTTTAGGGGAAATAAATTCCCTTTTCAGGTAAAGTTGGTCACAACTCATGATTCAGTCATACGACATTCATTCATCTGTTTACTTTCTTCGAATTAGTAACATATAGCAATGGAGTTCAAGTTTGACATCTCTGCATTAATAAAATATACGCTTACATTCGCAGCCGATAAATAACAAATGTAGCAAAGAAATATATTATATATTAATGTATAATAATATTGTTCTATTTACTATTTTGTTTCATTATTGTTGCTCACACGATCTTAATTGCTACGCAAAAGCTCAGATGTTCATTTTGATAGCGTTGACGCATCAGAGCGATAAATGGCGAATCTATTCGTCGAGACATTTTATTATTAAGCCCCAGAATGAAATGTACTGTAATGAAGCGATGGTGTTTAACGGAAAGACGATTGACAACAAAACATATAAATTTTTTTAGTAACAATGAAAAGAGCAAAAATAATCGCTTGGCCCTAAAGAGCAATACCAGTACGAAAAAAATAAACAAGACTACAATATTGCGACGACCAACTGTATCATGGCGAACTCCGGACTGAATTTTAAAAAGTTCTTTGGCAACCCGTTGGTAGTATTGGCTCGCTTAGCTAATAGATTCGGCATTTATCGCTCTGCGGTGCCAGTGTCGTTTCATAGTTAATTAAAAATTAGAATCAATTAAAATAAAAAATAATTCGCTAACTGATTAAAATAAGGCGTTAAAATGCAGAATAAACCAACAAATAAAACAAGCTATGAAATAACGTTAAAATTTTCTAAAATAGATTTAAATACCAAATTGTAAAATTGTCGCCAACAAATTAACTTTTAATTTTGTCTTTTATTATCTGATTTCTATATAATGTTAGTGACCATAAAATTCGATAGATGTCGCTGGACAATTACCACCGTTTTTATCCCAAAGATTTTGATCAAATGAAACAGCCTGTATAAAACGCTATCTAGTAAAGCTTTGGTTTGGTAAACCGGCCTGATGACTATTTGCCCGCGACCTACGATTCATTTGCGCATGTCTCAGGTCTCGACCAATTTTGTCAAAATATGGTGGGTGATGTCGATAAGAGAGATTTAGTCTGGGATCGACTGGTTTTCCATCCGATTTTAGTGATACAATTATGGGAGTTAGTTTTTCTGAAAGGTACTAGCACGGAGAATACGAATTCGGATGTTGCCACCCCCAAAAATAGTGGGGGAGGAGGCGGAAAGCTTTTTTTTGTATCTTATATTTATTTATGTTTTTGTTGAAAAAACATTTCTTCTCACGCTTTGGTTGAAAGAAATTTGACAACAAATTCAACACAAAAGTTCAATTACTCAAAGGTTAGGAAATCCTCAATTTCCGAAAAAACGTTAAATGTCTTTAAATTCTCAAAATTTTGACTTCGTCCTACATGTTCTAAAACGTTCATTATTTTACATGCGTGAACCATTCCGTCGGACAAACAGACAATTACCGGTCTTCGAATGTCTGAGAGATATTTTCCATGTTCGTGCAAAAAACATTTCTTTCTTAAAGAATATAATAATTTCAACATTTGTACAATATTTGTTTTGTTTTTTTCCTTAGTCCACTTCATACTTTCCTCTTATTCTTCCTGAAAGAATTATTTACTAATGCGTGAAAATAATTATTGCACTAATGTTATTATAATGATATTAAAATAACATTGTAAGTCAATCATGAGAAAGATTTTGCTAAGTCCGTGCTTGTGTCACAAGCGCAGTCAGAATTTACCTTCTGTGGGAGAGGTGAAAAAATCCCTTCGCAAACTGTTGTATGAGGAATGGTGTCACTGTTAAAAATAAAATTTCCTGAAAGGGCTTGGCCCATCCCCCGACCCATCTCTTCACTGCGTCTCTAGCACACGTTATTATATTCAATTGAAATTACGATGATAGGATTGGTAACTTTTCTTCAATCAAAAAGACAGCTTGTAGAAGGCCAAGAGTTTTTGCGCTCGTTTCACATTAATGCGCAATTTGAAACACTAATTCATGTGATTTTGTCCAAATTTAAAAGAAAATATCTGAATGAATTATTTCCAAAAATGCAAATAATAAAGTTGATTAAATAAAATATGAAATTTATCACTATCTCAATCAGGCAAGTGGTTCGGGCAAGTGGTTCTCACAAGAGAGAAGAAGAAAGTTGCTCTGCTAGGATTGGTAGCGTAGTTCCAGAGCAGCGGCGGAAATTGTCACACACAGTAGTTGTCGCTCCCAAAGGGCGAAAAAATCAATTTATCAATAAAACTGCACTTGGTATCAAAAATTTTCAAAAAACTGTTTAAACATGAAGATAGATAGTTCTTGTAATTAAAACTTATTAGTTTATTATTTTCTAAAAAACAAATAACGTGCTAAAATGATTGATGACTAACATTTTTATAAGTGTTGAGTGAAGTAGATTTCTTCTTGATGCTGTTAGTGACTTAATGGTAGATTTTTCACGCTTTAAAGCAGCATTTAAAGAAAGTAAAATGAAACGTGAAATTATATTATTGGGAGCGTCAGTAGATCCATGCTGCATTCTGTCTGGTAATGTTTTGAGCTTTTATAGCTAAAAAGAAAATAGAGATGTGACAAAAAGCGCTATGAAAACCTGACAGATCAAGTTTTTTTTTTTTTTTTTTTAAGAACTGCATTCTTTTTTCTTCGTTTCGAGTTACCTGTTTAAAAATATTCTAAAAAAAAAGTTAAGCGAATTGTGATTGACCAACAAATTGTGCTCCAAGTATCTACCAGTACATTTACACGATGCTTATAGATAACCAAAAGGAGCTTCTTTGGTCGATATGAATTACAAAGAAATACAAAACATTTCAAAAAACCCTTAGTATTCACGTTCGCGTAGAATACCAAACAGGGCTGTCAAGTGGCAAAATTAAAATAAGTCATGCTTGGGATATACTTAGGTCATTGGGTATTCTCCACTTTCGGTAAAACGAATAAAGTGTTAAGAGTTTACGCGACAAGGAAGATGTCCTTTTTTTTTTACAAAGCTAAATTCAGCGTAAGTGAATAGATGAAAAGGAAATGTTTCAATATTAAAATATTAACTGAAACTTCTAAGAGTTAAAACAGCGGTCTAAAGCGGTATTAATTGCCTAGGAGTATGAATAGAATTTTAAATGATGATTAAAGCTATCAATTAAAAAAAGTAATGAGACTTATAATGCAGTGGCGTATATACACTAAAATTTTGGAGGAGACTTCAGTACTCTCCCCCCCTTCATACTTTTTCTTCTTCTTGCAATTTAACCCATTAATGCCTGGCATTTTTTCCCAAACATATTTTGTATACTCGCTACACGGCTACAGAATACACCTTTACAATGGTTACGTGCTGCAATCTGTTAATAATGAGTTGAAACAATACCAAAGTAATAATTGAACACTATTATTTGGTTTGAAATGTTC
>JAXGGA010015097.1:0-30128 GCA_038373865.1 Uloborus plumipes
AATTTACATGTGTTTAATGATTTTGACTTGGCTGCAATAGAATCAGAGGCAAGTAGTTCAGATAAAACTACTCAAAGTGAGCAGGTTACATATTAAGTGTAAGTTGTACACCATGTACAAGAACTAGCTACGATTTAAATTAGTACAAATTCTGCAGAATCGGCAGATAGTTCTCATCCAAACATGATTGTCAACTCTAACTATGATTTTGTAAAGCCGGCTCAGATATCACTTTTGCCTAAAAAAAATAGAAGGAAAGAAAAGGTAGGCTGTCTCAGCAATCATTATAACGATGTATAAAAGAGGCATAGATCAGAAAAAGTCACACAAGAAGAAGCAAGAAACTGCACAAAACGATTGTTATTGCAATATTTGTCATAGAGATGAAGTGCAAAACATGATTAAGTGTATGAAATGCCATCGGCTAGTTTATCAACTATGCGTAAGTGAGGTCGAAGCAAAAGAAATTCTATTGCAAATTCTGGAAAAAAGCTGTATAGTTCAAATATAAATTATTCTATGATTTCCTGGTACGGTCCAATTTAGGAAGCGCATGGTTCAATTTAGGCGCATATACTCCTAAATTGAACTTTTGCAACTTTTTATAAGATAATTTTTTTAAAAATAATTTTCATATTTTCAGAAAATATAAGCTACTAGGGCAGTTCCTGATTAAATTTAGCACACAATGCCCTATTTAGCATATCTGTTCCGCTTCACATTGAGGGACACAGGCCTCCTGTTCTTTGGGGGTCCAATATAGGCGGTCTTCCCCTAGCTGAGCAGGGTTGTTTGAGGTGTGTCCGCATGTATTCCTGAAATTACTCGAACAGGAATGAGTGGAATTGAAGATTTAGAGCGTTCGAACACTAGGGGAACATTGGTTAATTTTTGTACCCACGCTTCCAGTTCTTCTTCCCGAGTGCAATTTTTTAAGGGTTATATTTCTTTAAGTAATTATTCGTCGTCGAATCATTAGCTGAAATGAGGAAATGAAATGATAAAACAAACGATTATTTTGATGTTGCCACAAGCAAGAAAAAATGATTCTAATTAGCCGAACGAAAAGCACTGTTACATTTCATTTTAAGTAATTGGTATTGATCAATCGCAGTTATGAAATGAATTTAGTATTTTTTTTTTTTTTTTGATGTAAGGATCCGAGTACATCAGAAAAAATTTCCTGCTACCAATGTATTAATATGTACCTTAAGGGCAGACATAACAACATATTAGCAAGGCAAAACACTAATTACAAAAATGTTCTAATGTGAAAATTTATATATTTTTGTTTAGCAATGCTAATTACTCTAGTTTCTCACGTATGATAATCACTGATGCTTAGATTTATGTAATATTTTCTTTTTCTACTGTTGGATAAATTGAATTTATCTACCAGTTTGTTGGCAATCTTAGGTACAATAAGAGGATTTTAGCCTCCAGCTCGATCATTGGCTATTCCTGCCTAAAGAGTCCAAAATCAGGACGAAACTGCAGTTTCAGGATGCTATGATCGAGCTGTGGGTGCATTTGATACAACTTGTTATATTGTGCAAGATGATACTACTCCGCTTTGGCAGCTAAAATAGGATTTGCATTTTGATAATGTGAGGCGATCATTTCGTACGCGATATCGTATTTGATGCCATAGCTCTATTCGTTGAAACTTAACCAAGGTAGGAAAAAAAAATCACAACACTGCAATATACCTAAATAATTAATAATAACTACATAAAGCTAAATATTAAAAAAAGAATATTTATAACTGTATAATTAAACAACGTAATGCTGGTTTTTGAACTCTTATTGTCTGAAATGGAAATAAATTTCAAATTTATGTGATTATGTACGTAAACAAGTGAATGAAAAACGTATTTGCTTCTAATTCATCTGTCTTTGTTAAAAAAATAAGAAAGTAGAAAATGAAAGTTGAAACGAGAATCTCATTGCTAGCAAAATGAAAAAAAAAGTGCAGTATTCGGAATTCACTCTTTGGCTCTTATTATTGCTTGAAGTCTTTACAGAATCCCGGAGTTATTTTTTTTTTTCACATTGGAAAAAGGGAACTCTTTGTTCTGAAACAAGAGTGATTTTTTTCATTGCAATGTATGTTGTTCAGCGTACAAAATTTCTTCAGGAGAACTTAAAACTATTTTTAACCCATTAATGCCTAGCGTCCCTTTTTAGGGACGGTCTAAAAAGTGCGTCGTAATTTTCCAAAAATGAACATTTCAACCAAATAATTGTGTTCAATTATTACTTTGGTATTGCTTCAATTCTGTGTTAACGGATTTCAGCACATAACCGCTGTAAAATGTGATCTGTAGCCATTTGATTATGATCTTTATCAAAAAGTACATCGTTCACAATCTCAAGAACAAAAAGCTAAGTTTTTAAAGTTATTAACAAGTAAATCTATCTGTGTTTGATATATGTGCTACTTTGATCGATGTTTTAGTTCACCTTTTTTTGCAATTTTGTAAATTTTAAATTTTTTAAGGATTTTATAGCAATTTAAGAACGTCCCTAAAAAGGGACGCTAGGCACCAAAGGCTGCATTGTTTAACCGTTGCTGATTTCTTGCTTAGAATCTATAATTTATATCAAAAGAAGTTACTAAATGTTTTTAGATTGAAAAACAGATAATAGTTGTCATTTTTAAAACTTATTTTATTTTAAAAAATCTAATTAAATTAAATTAATTAATATATAAACTTAATTATACAACGTTCTTAAACATTTTCTCTTCTTTTTTTTTTAATTACAAAAAATACTCAAGGTAAATTTTGAAAGAAAGCTATTTCAAAAATGTAGTTCTTTAAAACACTAATTATTCGTTGTATTTAATTACTTTTCCATTATGTATTTAGGTGTTTATTATTGTTCAGTCTGACTGTTGAAGAAGCCCTAAGCTGTTTCAGAAGCTTAGCATTTCACCTTGATGAAGAATTCAAGGATTGCATATGTGTCTGTTGTTTGAAAAAAGGGGGGGGGTGCAGATTTAATTTCAGAATTCCCTAAGAATGCCAATTTTGATCTCAACTGTGACAATTTATTTACTTCTCTTGCGCTCCTACGTGATTGTTTGTCTCAGAAAGGTTTTGTGCGAGAATTGGATTAAAAAATGCTCATGAACTAAAGTTACGTTGTTCAAAAAACAAAAGAGAGGAAGTTTTGAATAAATGTCGATGACAAGTAAAATAATATTACGTTGGTTCGGTGGAATAATAGCAATCTCAAAACTATTGCATTGAATCTTCATGGAGTTTATCCTATTGCAAAGGCTAAGCGATTGTCCAACAGCAAAAAGAAAGTAATTGAAATTGATGAACCATTTATATATGGTTGCTCAGTACAATCGTTGCATAGGGAAAAATATCCCATGCATCAAATATCGGGAACTACCAGTTTTTGATTCACTCTAAAAAATGGTGGTGGCCGCTCTTCATTTTATTTTAGAAGCTGCTGTACAAAATGCATTGAGCTCAAGAGTACCGGATTGAGTTAGGTATTATGGGGCTAGTTGTTCTATTGCTTTAAATAAGACTCAGGTAAGATGTGCCCATTGAAGTAAAAGAGCTTATCGGAATGCAGCAAATGCAATACGTAGGTTTGCAGAACAAATTCTTTGCTGACTTTCATACTCAACAACACCAATATTTCCTTGTTCTCTGAATCTACTTCCCAGTTTATGTTAATTGCTGCTTTAATTTCTTCTTATTAATTGTCATTTTCAATATTACATCGTTGGCAGAAAAAAAATTTTGGTAAAAAAGTATGTACCCTCTGGTGCCTAGCGTCCCTTTTTAGGGACGATTTCTCTTTTTTAAATAAAAAATTTATTTTTTACATGTTAATTTTTTAACTATTTTTCCTGTCCATTAAACACTATTTGTAACCAGTATGCAAAGTATCGTTGAAAAAAAAATGTCAGGCATTAATGGGTTAAATTTTCTTCCCATGTAAAATTTAAATTGGATAATTTAAATATTGATCCAGAAACACTCGACAAAAGTGTGATTTAAATCTCTAATTTAAAATATAAATACGAAAGCCTTATTTTGTGACTTTCATAAATTGATATTAGTGTTATTGTTTGGTTTTTGCTCCACCTATTAAGGCTTTTTTTGTTTTCCTCTAAACTCTGTATTGATTTGGGCAACAGTTGAAAAACACTAACAAATTGTAAAAAGACCATAATATCAAACAAAAATGATATGAGTTAACACTTTATTTTACTGGGGAGAACTTTTGCAATGCTGTGTCTGGTTTTTTGGAGAACCGAAACAGAAAATAAATAAATAAAACATGCACGAACTCAATGAAACACACAACTAGTTTTGCAAATAGTCTTTTCTCGTTGTTTTTATTCTGGGGGAGGGGGGGGTGCGTTGAAAAAAGTTAGTAATGGTACTTTTTACCTAGGAAGAAGCTTTTAACCCTTTAACTGACAAGTTATTTTGATGATTTGGGTGCACAAATTGTCAATTTTTTTTATTGCAAAAATCAAGTGTTTAGTACAAAATAAAATATATTTAGTAGTTTAAAATTGATATTTTGAAGCACATTGGTAAAATATTTGAAATGTTGTAGCATATTTGCTTGAGGCGGCTGCCACTCAACATGGCAGTTGTAAAGTTCGCTTCTAGTGGAGCATTATTTTCTAAAAATGAAAAAAAAAAAAAAAACTCTTAAAAAAATAATAAATGAAAAAAAAAATAAATAAATAAGTAAAAGTGAATACCTTTCAGTAATTGCAGCGGTTTTATATCTCTGATTTAGTGGTTTTATCTTTGTCTTGAGTGTTTTGTCTTTGTCTTTGTTTTATTAGGTATTTCTGATTTTACTAAAACTTGTCAGTCCTTTTTTTCTCTTGCTTAGTTTGGATTTTAAACATGATCTATGTGTGTTTTAAAATGTTCTTAATATTATTGGTTATCATCGTTTGGCGCAGTATAGCCTATAAAGGCTCTTGTGCCAGTAAACCCAAAATAACCAAACCAAACCAGTCGGGTTTGACAAAGAGATGAAGCCGAAATAAACGTCTCCCAATATATATTCGGGTATAACAATACGATGCACTCAAAAAAAAAAAAAAAAAAAAAAAATTACCCCGAGTAATACTCGGGCGTGAAACCACCAGTTTTCGAACACCAGTGCTGTGCCCGAGATTCTCTCGGGCACATGACAGTTAAAAGTTTAAAGTATAGTCTTATACTTTTAAAGATCAATAAAATCTGCAAATTTAATGCTCAGTTTACTCTACAAACACAAAGTTTATACTAACTCGTTATTTCTCTTTAGAGTATTCAATGCAAATCAAATAGGAATACAAATTAGGATAAAAGATTTATACTTTTCTTTTTTTCCTTTCAAGTGAAGTTCAAAATCATACTTCTTATGAATTTCATTAATTAGCTTGATTGGAAAATTATCGTTCAATCAAGAAACATCGTTCACTTCCAACATGATAGAGTACATACACTTAAAAAAATATCTTAATCGTATCGAAATGAGAATAATTTGTCTGTTATTAAGATAAAATTTAATCGAGACTTAAATTATTCAGCTATGAAATTCATTTTTTAGGGAACATAGAGGAAAAAATGGTAATCAAAATAGAAAAAAAAAACTCGATGGCTGGCATTAAAGTCTAAGATACGATGCATTTCGCTTCTAATTAAAATGTCTCATCATCAGTTTTTAGTTTTATTTTGCATTTATAATTGCAAATGCCAGTAAGGTATTTGGAAATAAGAAATTAATGCCATATTTAATGTCTGATGGCGATTTAATCATCGTAATCGGTTTGCTCGAGATTAGCAAGAACAGTAATTTTTTCAGCTATTTTCTTCATGCTGCCAATCGTTTGGAATAAAAATTTAATAAGAAGTATCTGGTAAAAAATTCCTAACTCGAAAAGATGTAAGAAAATGTAAATTAGCTTAATGCGACTGCTGCATATCAATTAGCTATAATTGCCTGCATGATATGGCGTAGATTGAAAAAACGTGGAATGTCACGCTAAGCCGAAGCGAGATGTAAACAAATGTAAATTAAAGTTTTATTTCAAAATTCTTTGCGATAATCTGTTGAAGAATTTTGTCAGCAAAGTAAAAAACACTCCTTCATCTTATCTATTTTTTTATATTTAAACTTTGTTTCACGAAAAAACTTTTTTGATAAAGTTAAATGATAAAACAAGAAAAGACGTGCCCGCTCATCATTTATAATTTGTCAGAAATGTATAATATATCTGCAAAAAAAAAAAAAAAAACTGCACAAGATATCATTCTTCATGAAGAATTTAGCTTTTGAAATTCTCTTTTAGAGTTGAGCAAAAAATATGGTATGCCGATACGTATTTATTTTCTTTCTTTTTTCATTTAAAAATTCCTTAACTCACTTAAAATTTCGATAACTCACCTATTTCATTCTTAATTCACCTCCAATAAAAATTTTAATCACCTGAGAACAAAATGTGATAAGTGTTTGATGAACAACCAACTTTACGTATATAATCAAGAACATTTTTTAATTCACAAACTAATAGGGGAACGGTATGAGCTTGTCTTTCTTGTTTTTAATATGGTCTTTATACGAGGGTTTTTCTAATTATTAGAATCATCCTAAATTTATAAAACATGACCATGTAAAATATTCCTCCAACTGCTCATTGTATTTTTCAAAATACTGTCCCATTGCATGCAATCTACTCGTCCTATATTTTCTCCCGTCTTCATAGACATACAGGAACTCGTCTTTGGGTTTTTTGACATACCCATCAAGATCGCCTCTAAAGATTCCACCATTGTCTCTGAATGTGAAAGACGTTGTCCTGGTGGCTTTTTTTCTTTTTAACCCATTAATGTCTAGCGTCCCTTTTTATGGACGGTCCAAAAAAAGGGTCTGAATTTCGCAAAAAATAACATTTCAACTAAAAAATAGTTGTCAATTAGTACCTTGGTATTGTTTCAATTCGTTTTTAACAGATTGCAACACATAACCATTATAAAGTGTGTTCTGCAGCACTTTTAATATGATCTTTGTCAAGAATGACATCGTTCTCAATCTCAAGAAAAAAGCTAAGTTTTCAAAGTTATTCCCAGCTTCCCAGTTTATGTTAATTGCTGATTTTATTTCTTCTTATAAAATGTCTTTCTAAATATTATATCGTAGGCAGAAAAAAAATGTAGTAAAAAAAGTATGTACCCTCCGGGGTCTATCGTCACTTTTAAGGGACGATTTTTCTTTCCATTATTTTTTACGTGATATTTTTTTAATTATTTTTCCTGTCAATCAAATACTGTTTGTAACCAGTATACAAAATTTCTTTGGAAAATAAAATGTCAGGCATTAATGGGTTAAGAACATAAAGAAGTTAATTGAGGCTAAATCAGAGCTAGTAGGAGGTTGGGATAGAACGAGTTAACAGCGAACAAAAATTCACATCACTCAATTCCCTTTCGTCGGAAGTAAGTATTCTAGGAATCCTTTGCACACAAACGCGTGTCACTTGCATTTTTTGTTTTCAACAAATTTTAATCAGGGCCAAATAATATGCTCAATTTTTGAGATGGATCTTTTCGATGATTCAACCTCTTTTCAGAGCAGCAATGTTGCTGATTTTTTCAGTTAAAAAAATTTACTGAAGCGCGAGATCGCTTTTCCTTTGAAACACTGATTATCTCCCATCTTAAAACATTGTGAACTTACTCTTAGCTGTACTTCAAGAAGAATACACTTCTCGTCAACTTCCTGTAACACCATATTTGTGACATGTTTCGGCTGCTTTTTACTTTAAGGGTAAGACAAAACTTCAATGCCACGTATTGTTCGTTAATCACGTGCATTTCCATTTCTCTGTATGAAAAACCAAAACTATGTGTTCTTGGATGGCGTCAAAGTTTATATCCCTGACATCATAACTCTTAAGTTTCAGTCATTATGTCTCCACGTATCTTAATACCCATATATTATTCGTATTCTGTGCATTTATTTTTTTTATTCATTCGTTTAAAAAAAATGTGATTAGTTTTCATTGAACAACCTACGTGTGGATTGAAGGCATTAAATTCGAAGCTACTGGTCTATAGTTTTTAGCACATTTCTTGTTTTCAAAGCACACTCAATGCATTATACAGCATATGCATTACATATTTCTAAATAGTGAATATTTGTGGTTATCTATCCGATGTCTATGAAACTTTCCGGTAGTCATTGGTCATTTTATTAAATATCATATTAGTTTTCAATACGTATATTAAATTCTGTGTCCATGTATGAGAAAGTCTGATGTTAATTCTAATGTTTAAAGGTGCTTAAAAATTTTGTGGATCATGTCGGATACATAGAGACTTACGCCATTGCAATGTACCATCACATAGTGTATTTTGATCGTGTAAATCCTAAAAACGAAGAAAATTCAAGAAATTAGCCCCCTCCCCCGCAACTATCGGTTTCAGCGCCCTCTATATCCATAAAAACCAGGTTTCGAATATTTTTTTCTGGAAAAAAAATTCGTATCGTCCCCTCGTGAGAAAAAAATGTGAAATTAGAGAGCATGATAACTCTTGTGAATTTAATATTATAGTATTTTTAGTATAAATACATAATTTAAAACAATAAGGATATATGTTTAAATGATATAAACCATTACATTAGCAACTACATAAAGTTTTCATGAAGGATTTATTATAAAGATAAAAAGAAACATTTTATGATATATACTGTACGAGACTCTGTAAGAGCAAGTCATTTTCAACCAGTCCAGCAAGATATAGTTCACAAGATGCGTAGTTAATGCTTTTCAAACGGAAATACTAAAGTATCACAATAGGGTATTGGACAGCATAACTATACACTACAAAAAGATGCAATATGCTATGCCAAAAGACGGTGTCATTGTTTTTTAGCTAGTAAGGATTATTCCTAATTTTACCACATTTTGGTTGCATGTTTCGTCAGTAAGCACCAAAACTTGTGCTTACCTCGTATATACTCGTTCACTAACATTTGAACAAATTATACAAATTCGTGTATAGCCAGAAGATGGATCTACCTTTTGATCTGAGATATTGTAATTTTCCGTTATGTGCCAACAAGTCATTAGCGTTTGCAACCGAACTACTTTTGAAATACACTGGTGGAAAAAAAATCTCAACATCAAGAAAGACTTGTGTTAGATAAATGAAATTTGGTAGGCGTTACAACTGAAAAATGACATCGATTGAAATTTCGCGCTCCGCGCATAAGTGTGGCGCATCTGGCGTCACTCAGAACATGCAAATAAGGCTTCTTTTAAAAGCGCGTTGCAAAGCTCGTGAGTATTATTTATCCGTGAAATTCGACGAATTGCGTTCATGTTAGATCAGGACGGCCTTTAAGAAAGCGAAGAAGCCATTATCAACAGCTCACCGAGTTTGAGCGAGGTTGCACAATTTGGCTACGAGAAGGTGGATTTTCATGAGGGATGTTTCCACTATGCATGATTATTGGAAGCTATGGTCAAGGGATGGTACTACCTCAAGAAGATCGAGTTCCGAGCTGCCACGTGGCACGACTGAGAAGGAAGATCGCCGAATCTTGCGTACGGCTGTGGCGCATCGTACTGCATCTGCGGCTGACATTCGAGCTGCAGTTGGTACCGTCGTGACCCAAGGAACGGTAAGAAAATGTTTACTTCAAGGACAGCTCCGAGCCAGGCAGCCTGTAGCCGGTATTCTATTGACTGCAAACCATTGCCGATTCCGACGGCAGTGGTGCCAATACAGAGCTCACTGGAGGTCGGAGTGGAGATCTGTTGTAATTTTTGCTGAAAACAGATTCTGCCTTAGTGCCAGTGGTGGCTGTATATTGGTCAGAAGGAGGCTAAGGGACTGCCTGCATCCAAGTGGTCTACGGCCTAGACACACGGGACCCACACCTGAAGTCATGGTCTCTGGAGCAATTTCCTACGACAGCAGGGGCACTCTTGTGGTTATCCCAAACTCACTGACTAAAAAATTTGTAGTCAGTCTGGTAATTTAACCAGTAGTACAGCCCTTCATGAGTAGTATTCAAGGGAAGTTTTCCAACAGTATAACGCTCGCCCTCACATCGCTGCTGTAGCGCAATGTGCTCTATACAGTGCTGACATGTTACCATGACCTGCAAAATCACCAGGTCTGTCTCCTATTGATAACGTATGGGATATCATTGGACGGCACCTCGAGCATTATCTACAGTCAACAATGACGCCCCTAGTATTGACACAACAAGTGCAACAAGCGTGGCACTCCATACCATAAAGTAACATTCGGCACCTGTATGACATAATGCATGCACGCTTGCAGGCTTACCTTCACAGTTCTGGTGGTTACACCCTCTATTAAGTTAACATAATTTCACATTTGAACAGCATTTTCTTGAGATTAAATTAGCCAGTGATCTTGTACATTTAATCAATTAAACATGTTAACTCGAAAATTGCATTACCCAAGTTTCATTACTCTACAGTAGTTTTTTTCTTGGTATTGGGATTTTTTTTCCGCCAGTGTAGATGAAGCGAAATTGATTTATAAAATTTACATATATACTTTAAATAAACTTACTAACTTACCATACTATAACTAAATTATAGTTCTTAATTCATGAAACGCATTATATATTTTCAATTATTTAAATTGAAGGTAGGATTAGACAACTTAGTAACAAATAGTTTTTTCATGATTTAAACCAAATTAACTGCTAAAAGTTATATTATTAATAAACTTTTTATAAGAGTCAGGGGTCTGTAAAATGATATCTTCTGTTCTTTATAGCAGAATGAAAGTTTGGATTGACAATGTGTCATTACTGAAGTTATAGACATTTGCCTGGACGTTGACGATATAGTAACTTCCTAGTGCATATTGTTATGTTTATATAATTACACTATGGGCGACGTGTACACTGAAAAACAAAACGTCATATTTTTAAAAATAGGTGGTTAATTTAAAATGTGTCTTGGAAAATGCGAAATAGAGTCAACTTACAACAAATACGGTCACATGGACAAATAACTCTAAACCGAATAGCATTTTCAGAGAATTCATAGCTAAGTCACTATTCAAATGAACAAAATCGTCAATGACCAATGCCAGTGGAACAGCGGAGCCAATGACTAAAAGGGTATTAGCGTAAAAGAGGAGAGGACTTCTTAATGAATATTCAGATACGGAGTTAAAAGGATAGATAGAGGAGATCTGTTGGAATCCCAGTTCTCTGGCATGATTCGCATATTGTTATTCTATTCTCGAGGGATTCACCACATATGGGCTGATTTCAGCGTCTAATCTTGATGGCGTCAACGAAAAGACAGTTGACCTGTTTTAGAGAATAGTCCTTATCGGGCTCTGCAAATCTGATTTGTAATTCTTCTCAGGATCCGAGTCTTAGAACTTAAAAGTTCAGTGAGTTAGGAAAGAGTTTTGGGTATTTAATTGCATGATGCTGTGGCTCATTGGAAGTTTGTTTAATGCATTGCATTACGTGACTTAGTTGCGCAAATATTCATTAAATTTCTGCTCGAACTGATATGCAATATTTTAGTTCAAAACTTTTCGATGTAATTAAAAGTTGTTTTAAATTAATTAGTGTAATTTGAAAATTATTAGCTGCAAGGGAAACTTTGTAATATTATTAGCAGGATTTTTGATAAAATTTTGGTGAAAACACGTTTCGTGTTTCATTCAGAAATTCAAAAATATGCTAATTTACTTCACTCTTCGATAAGTATTTTATTCACTACACTTTGTCAACAATGTTTGAGGTTGTAGTTGTTGTGTCATAGTAAATTACTATGAAGGTATGGGGCGCCATTTCCTTGGTTGGATTTCTTTGTTAACTTATAAGACATCAAAAGAACAATTTACACCACAAAGGGAGGAAAAAACACGCAAGACTTCGATGGGAGTCAAACCCATCTATATCTGTCATTCGAAGTGCAGCTTATACCTCAGAGCCACGGAGGAATCAAAGTCATTAAGGGTTAGACTTTTAAGCGCTGCATTAGAAACAAAAAAAAAAGCATTGGAAACAAAAAAAAATATCAATAATAACAAAAGAGATTTTATTTAGGAACAGATTTATAGAGGTATTTTTACTGAAGAAATGATTATTTTTTCATTTTCTTATGTTCTGTTGTTACAAATTAAGATTGTTTTTTATTGAATCCAACTAAATATTATTATTTAGAAATATTATCTGTCATTACTACCTTAGAACTGAATTAGACCCAATAAACTTCAATTTAAATTAAATCTTTAATTTAAGAGAACAATTCAAAGAATCATGCAAATGAATTTTTCTCTTTACTTTCCCTACATTATTGAAATTACTAGAGTAACATCATTTCTTTTCTGATTTATCACTAAAATAAATACACTTTACCTTCATCAGGTCTTAAATACATCTCTAATTTCCCATTTGGATAATGCCCCGTTATTTGCATCTACTCTTTCGTCGGGGAAAAACGAAAAACTCTTAATTCCCTTCTGGCTACGACATTATACGGATGAGCAAGAAGATACCGCTGTAATTTGGCGATATTTACAATGTGTTTTCCTCGCTACATTAGCGTAATTTGAAATAGAAACTGTATCGGCTGTAATTTGGCCCTATCCTCCGAACACGCCTCCTGCGAGCAATGAATGAGGCCCCGCGTGGTAATGAAGTGGCATTTACCAGAAAGTGCACATCTGCCTCCACGTGCAATGAGTTACCTCGTGGTGGAAGAGAGAAAGCCTCAAATTAACTGCGGAGATCAAGAGTGAACGAAATGTATTGCTCGGATTGCACCTTATTGCGCCATCAAATGCTCTACGAGTGAGCGTGTTTTCAATCAGTTGCCAGAGAGATTTAGTCTTTCTGAGCTTTTCAAGGACTGAAAAGACGCATAATATTTGCTGTAATAAGAGAAGATTTGAGGATTAAGGGTTTTAATACCTTATTATTCAGGATTTTTCTTCTTTAGTTAGGCATTAGATTAAAATTATATACCGTTGGAACCCGATGAAAACTGGTCTATGCTGCATCGATAGCTTTTCACTTACTAAATGTAATGCGTTTTTTCTAGTGTAAGGTATCGTTTCAATATCTTTTGGAGACATGTCTGTAAAAATATGAAAAAGTTTCAACTTTTAGTTAATTAAACATTGAAACTCGAAAAAGTATGTTTTGGTGAGAGGTTGCAGAGCCTGTATAAGGATTTCTATATAGTTTGTTTCTTTTTATCTACAACATGTTATGTGGATATTCAACGAAACAAATTAGTTAAAAGCACATGGCTGAATTACAAGCTTAAAAATTATGACTGCAGCCGTGATTTCAGGCTCGAATCCATATTTATAACGCGTATTTCTTAAAGCTTCTTATGCTAGGGTAATTTTGAAAAGTATACCGTGTAGCAAAAGTGCACATCTGCCTCCACGTGCAATGAGTTACCTCGTGGTGGAAGAGAGAAAGCCTCAAATTAACTGCGGAGATCAAGAATGAACAAAATGTATTGCTTGGATTCTACCTTAATGCGCCGTCAAATGCTCTGCGAGTGAGCGTGTTTTCAATCAGTTACCAGAAATATTTAAGCTTGCTGTGCTTCTCGGGGAGATTTTGAAGAATATTTATTCAAGGACTGAAAAGGAGCATAATATTTGCTGTAATAAGAGAAGATTTGTGGATAAAGGGTTTTAATGCCTCATTATTCAAGATTTTTCTTCTTTATTTAAGCATTACATTAAAATCATATACCGTTGAAGCTCGATAAAATCTAGCCCCTACGGATACGATAGCTTTTCCTCTACTAAATGTAATACTTTTTTCTTGCGTAAAGTATCATTTCAAAATCTTTTCGAGACATAGCTGTAAAAATGTTCAAAAGCTTCGACTTTTAGGTCATTAAAAATTGAAACACGAGCATGGTACTTTTTGGAGGAGACGTTACAGGACTTGCGTGTAGGGCTGCAATGTAGTTTTTTTCTTCTCATTTGCAACATTTAGTATGGGCATTAAAAGAAGGAAATTGGTTAGAAGCATATGAATGCATTACAAATTTAAATATTCTCGCTGCAGTAACAATTTTAAGTTTGACTCTATATTTATAGCGCACCATTTTTTAAAACTTCTTATGCTTGGATGATTATGAAAAGTAAACTTTTTAGCGAAAATCCAAGTACTTTTAACAACACTTGAGCTTTACATTTTGAACGTTGCTATAAAAATAGTGGACCAGTTTTGCATAGTAAAATTTTGAATGTATCATAGATCTTAATTTTAAGCAAGCAGTATCCGTAAATTTCGCCTATTCACACAAAAAAAACGGACAAAACGTGTTACCTATTGACAGACTCGCAATCTTATGAATTGGTTTTAAATTGCTTGTGTTTAAACCATGTGTTAATTATTCCTACAAAAAAATGATTGAAAAGAAAAACAAACAAACTTTGGACAAAAGAATGCTGAAAATCTTAAATTGAAGTTCCGTGGACAGGCTGGTAATTGCTGGCTTTCGTTCAATGCTATTGATCAGTAATAATCGTATTAGCTTGTTATATTGTGGGACAAGAAACCTTTATTATATTGTAAGAGAGAGTGGTAATAAATGAAACATTGAGTTGAATATGTTATTACTAGTTTACATGAATGTACTTTTAAAAATTATCAACTTTCGTTACTATTCAAATCAGCTAGGAATTTAGTGTACATTTGTGTTTGTGCGTATGTGTGCGTGTTTGTTTATGCTACCTTTGCAACATTTTATTCAATGCTAGGCCCTTATCAATTAGCCCTTAGATAATTTTTCCGTCTCTTTTCTGAGTCATCTAAGTTTTAAATGACATCAGTTTTTCCTTTTGTCGATTTAGTATTACCTAACACCTTGAATCTTGTTTTCAACTTTTTTTCTGCTGAAAAGAGAAGTAAGGGGAGTGTTTAACAATGTGATAGTAGGATGAAGAAACTTTCCTAATATTTAATTAAATATCGAAATTGGAAATGCACTTAACTGTTGTCGCCTTTTCTTAAATAGATAAAACAGTTGGTGCTGATTCTTGTCAAAGACAACGTTTTCTTACTTATTGGCTGATTCATTATCAAAGACCATAAACTCCGTGGCACTGAAAGGGTAATTGCCTAATGGCAAATGAGAATCCATATCAATAAAAAAAAAAAAAAATTGAAAAAAAAAAAGAAAAAGAAAAAGAAGAAGAATGGGTGATGGTTGCTACTTTCTTTTTTCTGCACGTGTGACGCTAATGTTACAGGGTCGACTGCAAAGCACAATGGTCGCAGTCACCAAGTGGCAGAAAACTAGTTACACTATAAAATATTGGTAAGATCTTTTCCAATAATGTTGATATAACAACTTACTTTTGACCAATTACGTTATGACTTTAAAAAGCGTCACTGCAACATTGATTTGTTACAGAAACACTGACTGTCAATTGTAGTTTTATAAGACTTGTTGATTATATTACAATAAATTTTAGGGATCCTCATATCGTTTTTACATGATTTTCAAGTAAATATCCCGTTTAAATTACTGCGTTATTAGTGTTGAGCTCAATTTAAAATGATTGGCAAAGATGTCCTTTTAAATCACTAAACGGCGTACAAAATATGATAATTTTACGTACACTTTTGGCATGCAATGTGAGAGCAAATAGTCCAACTTTGCCCCAGGGTCTTGAGGTGTTTTTGACTCAGTGGTAAAGCACCGGGGTACTGTCACGTAGGTCATCGGAGCAAAGTCTGACTCATCGCTCACTCACATCTCGTCTATATGCGTGATTGGTCCTTATTGGGGACCAAAACGTAATATTAAAACTATGCTATACTCAACATCTATAAATCAACATCGGTACACACAGCTGGTCTTGTGGGCAACAATAGTTTGTCTGCTTCCTTAGTATATGCCACATACATTAACCCCAATCTAGTGCGTCCTATCACTTTTAAACAACAATATGTTGCAATTCGGTGTTTTTTGAAAAATAAAGTACATTTATTAATTTGTCAATACAGATGCGTCCCAAATATGGGTTATATTATAATGACATTTAAGATAATTCCTTTTCTACTTGAGAAAGGCTCCTCATACCTAAGATTGTGCGAACTTTTACAATTGTTCCAATTTTTAATTCTACAAAAAAGCTCTAACTGTCACATATCTAGACGATTTATTTATGTGATTTAAAACTTGTAACAGGCAAAAAAAAATCTGGTGCTGAATGCAACTTGGGATCAAAAATTTCATTTACAAGGAACAGTAAGAGAAAAAAACACACACATGGAGCAAAAAGAGAAGAGGAATAGCGCACCAACATCTGCATACCTCCTCTGTCGTTGGTTTTTGCCGCCCTTTTAATCTTATCAGGCTAAGGCCGTCGGCCGACTTTTAAATTGGATCCATAATCCGGTTAGTTTATCTTCCCGGAAGAACCTCGCTGGGGGAGAGGTGCTTCCGCGTTTCAATTTCTCACAGGGACCGTCTGTATGGCAAATACTTGATTTCTGAACTAAAAGCAATTTGAATTTGGTGGATTCTTGGAAAATGGAACTATAATTTAAGGTGGAAAACGCAGAGTGTCGTTTTTCTAAAGTAAATAAAAGGGCTCAAAAAAGTTGACGAATGTAGAATAAGGCAATCAAAAATTTCTGAAACTAATGTAATTTGTTATGTTACTTAAGTTTGTAATTATTTGCATTCCTTTTTAAGTGAATGATGCTTTTTCTTCCAACTTGCATTTTTCAATAACTTAAGGGGTTTTTGTAACTTTATGTTTGGTATACGATGATGCTTTTTCTATATCCTTTTTTTCGTGTGGAAAGTCAGAACACAAATGTTTACTTTTCATACAATTATTCAGATTTCTAAAACTATTTAGAATTACGAACCGATTTAATTGTTGGACATGATCTCATCAGTACCGCAAGCTCTTACCCAGACCAATCTAAACTGAAAATACACTTTTCCACCTTACATTACTTTTAGAAATCCATCAGCCTCTATTCGTGGAAAAAATCTTTCGGACTTCGGAAAATCGTGGAGGACCTGAACTGAAAAGCTCTTACAACACGCTCTATGCAAACAAATTTTGCTAATTTGCTTTTTGGTTAGCATTCTCAAAACTAAAAATACAATTAAATTAAATAAATAAAAAAATAAAATGTTTATGCTTTGAAAGGCTTCATTAGCTGCGAAGACATAATCCAATACTTCTTCTTCGTCTTTATTGTTTTATTACTACACTGTTAAAAATTCAGGAAGCTTTTATGGTAAATGTTACTGCAAAATGTAGCGTTTACCGTACAGAAAATGTTTACAGTGAATTATACCGATAAAAAAATTGCGATTTCAGCGCCAATTGATCACCACGTGACTTATTCTGAGATGCACAAGACACCCAATTTCCGCTCACCTCATGTGTCTCTTCTGGTACCGTGGATAGTAAAGCAGTTTTTAAAAATTGGGTCCCGGGTTCGATCCTTGGCTTTCGTATCTCGCGCTTTTTAATTCTCCTTTTCTCTTCCGTAAAATTTTACAGTAAAAAAATACTTTGCGGTAAAAGTTACTGGCAACATGGATGCTAGTAACTTTTACCGTAAAATTTCAGGAAAATTTTTAACAGTGTACCATTTCATTACTACGTTTCATTATTGTTTAAACATTCATTACTATTGTTTCATTACTACGAGCTTGTTTGATTATCCCATAAGGAGAGAATTAGTGATGTAATACATTATATATTCCCATCTGGGAGACTTTCAACATGCATGTTAAGGGCCTTGGTCCTCAGTTGATGTAAAGGAAGTTTAGATTAGAAGATCAGAGCAAATCCCTATTACTTTGGAACTTAAAACATTACAAAAAGAATGCCAGAGCTGTTTTAAATAGCTATAAAAACTAATTCATCTTGGAAAACAAGTTGAAAAATTGTATGTGAGCCTTACAGATGAAAAAATTGTAGATCTGCTCATAGAAAAATATATTAATCGGACTTCTTGAAAAAGAAAAACGTCCAAAATCCGAAATCGTTCGGCATTATAAGAGGATTTTTGCCTTCAACTCGGCTAATTTCATATTCCATGCTGATGAGTGGCCAATAAGCAAGAAACTAAAGTCCATGGATCGAAATGGCCGAGTTGGCGGTGCATTGCATGTTCCTGCCTTAGCCCTTGCTTAGGGGCGGTTACTCACTGCTTTATTATTAGTATAGTTTTTTTCAAAGTACAGCAGAAAATGACGTCGAAAGTGGGCTAACGTACAAAATAGACAACGTAAAATCGGGGTACCACTGCATTAGCTGTTATTTTTTCTCATCTTTTTAAAAAAAAGTTTTCACAACGAAGTACTTTATACTAAGCTGCATATAGATAACAAACCTAATAAAAAACTGCTGTTTACGTAGAGTTAAAAATTTTCCTGCAATTTTACGGTAAAAGTTACTTCCATCTATGTTGCCAGTAACTTTCACCGCAATATATTTTTTTTACTGTAAAATTTTACGGAAGAGAAAACGAAAATTAAAATGCGCGAGGCACGAATGACAAGGATCGAACTAAGGACCCAATTATTTCACACTGCTAGACTACACTGTTAAAAACTCAGGAAGCTTTTAAGGTAAATGTTACTGTAAAACGTAGCGATTACCGTACAGAAATTTTTTAGTGAATTATAGCGATAAAACAATTGCAATTGCAGCTTCATTTGATCACCACGTGACTTACTGTAAGATGCAGATGACACCCTATCTCTGCTCTCCTGACGTGTCTTATCTGGTACTGTGGATAGTAAAGCAGTGTAAAAAAAAATGGGTCCCGGGTTCGATCCTTGACGTTAGTATCTCGCGCTTTTTAATTCTCGCTTTCTCTTCCGTAAAATTTTACAGTGAAAAATATTTTACGGTAAAAGTTATTGGCAACATGAATGCCAGTAACTTTTACCGAAAAATTTCAGAATTTTTTTTAACAGTGTATCCACGGTACCAGATGACACACCAAGAGAGCGGAAATAGGGTGTCATCTGTAGATTACAGTAAGTCACGTGGTGATCAATTGTCGCTGCAATCGCAATTTTTTTATCGGTACAATTTATACTAAAACATTACCGCACTGTAAACGCTACATTTTACTGTAACTTTTACCATAAAAGCTTCCTCAATTTCTAACAGTATAAGGAATAACTTTTCATACACACATATTATACAACTATTAATTTGTAAGGGTCATTGCATAATTCTCAAAATGTATCTAAGAACAAAATATTAAATATTTTTACTGGAAAAGAAATTTTTTTTGACTTTCTAGTTTCATATTTCAAATGTTTTCGCATGAGCGGGTACGTTATAAATTCTATCTCGTCTTTCTTAAGCCCGAATGATACATTATAGTAAAATATGAAAAAGGATAATTAAAGCCTGAGGTTCAGAAATGAAGAAATATTGAATATCTTTTCCTGATTTATCTAATTAATGAGTTATAATAAATATTCAAATCAGTTTTACGAGAAATTCTGCTTCATTATTTTTTATTCTATTTTGCCTTATTTTTTATACTTTTAAAGATAATGAGGATAAAATTTGATACTGCATTGTTTTTCCAATTTCAATAATGACATAAAGAATCCTTTATATAAAATTCTTTCTTGTTTCTGCAAGAATAAAAAACAGAAAATAATACCCCGCATAATTTTCTTGAATTTGATTCAAGAAAAAATCATAATTGGAAATAGTTTACTACAAATCAAGAATTGTTGAAACTTTGTTCTATTATAATAGTTACTGGAGCAAACAAATTTTGGCTTTTAACTACAGGTTTTAAGTAACAATGAATGATTGGCATAATTTTGTAGTGAAACTTTTCTAAAATTGTTTTCTGGAATAAATTAGCATCAACACACAAATTAGTATAACGAAATATACACCAATTATTTATAATATACTCATTTTTTAAAATTATTTTCGTTTTACCACTGATCTGTGTGTATGTACATCTTGAGGCAACATTAGATTAGTGCTTAGTTTCATTCAAGATTGAAACAAACTACATCTGTTTTTCTTAGTTGAAATGTAAGCTAATATTTTTTTTTCCAAAATACACTATCAAACTTACAAGATAATTTTTAGTTGATAATTTGTATTAATGCTGATCCTAATTTTTTAGTCACATATTTTCAAATTATTATTTTTCCCTTATTTTTCTTTAGTTCCTTTTCGTAGTCCAAATTTAATTCAAGGAGAATTTTTGAAATGTGAAGTAATTAGAAAGATCAACATGCTACAATATTTAATATTAATAGTTTACAAATAGAAAATGTTCTGCCCGGAAAGCTAAATTTTCCATAAGCAAGCAAAAAACTCAATACAGCTATAAGTAACGTGAATCAAATGTAAAAATTTATTTATTCTGAATTAACTGTTAATATGGTGTACTATACACTGTAGGTACAATGGATAATGAATATTAAAAGAAACAACTATATGAGATTGTTAACAAGTTTTTGTTGGACATTATTTTTTATTAAAGTTTACAAATACCTTTGTGCTAAGATGTACAGAAAGTAACAACGTAACGAATGCAAAAATGAGCAGGGATACTGCAGACACGTGTTTCGGCGTTACAAGGAACGCCTTTTTCAATGCAAAAAAAGTTGTGAGCTTATGGATGCACAGACATCCGACAAAAGCAATTCGTCATATGTAACATTTTTTTTTGCGTTTCACTTTGGTGCAGGAAGAAAATTACTTATATTTAAAGCTGGAGTACAAACATTAGCTCTAAATTTATTTCTTTGCCAAATAGTTTCTTTATCTCTTCCAATAAAGATGTCATCTGTATCAGGATTATCAGAATTTTTGCTAAAAAAATTTGCTTTTACTGTCATAATCACTAAAGTTTTCTTCATTGCTAAACCTTCATCGTCTGAAATGACTCATCACTTTCTCCATCGTCTACTAGTTAGCTAAAATGCTTCATCCCTTGCTCATTATGGAGTCGACATCTTTTCTTTGTGATAAGTAGTGTAAAAGCAATTGAAAAATATGAATTTTGCTTGGACAGAACTACATAATCATTGTGAACGACACGCTTGTAAACTGAAAATCATGGCTAGAAGAAGGACTGCTGACGACTACTTCCTTTTCACAAAATGTTTCGAAATTCTTTGAATGGTACCGACTCCAAACGCCTGTTTCGTTCCGAGAACTTTACTGACGTCAGTACTCGCGTGCGGTCGTAAAAGACTCCAATCGCAAGAACTCCCCTAGTTTACAAGAATTAAAAGGATTTAAGAAAATTCCAACCACACCTTCCTATCAATCAAGGACACAATAGCAGCTACCCAAAAGATGGTTTCCTTATCTGTCCATGAAATTCCAAGAAATGGTAACAAAAATGGCTGGGGTCGTTTTCGACCCCGCGCGAGCTCTCGCGTGTTAATAAAATCCATTATGGATTTGCTTAACGTTTTTTCATTTTTTTCTTATTCATAAAAATACTTTGAGGGAAATAAAAGAAAAATGAAAAAAGAAAGGAAAATAAGGAAAATAACTAGAAATTTCCATAAGTACATTACATCCCCACTTAAGTAATTTATTTCGCTTATACTTTGTTTTCTTGCATGAGATTCAGATGACCTGCAAAATCCCACGCAACAGTGTTTTCCCATCGCCAAGTACCATCAACCGAGAACTCAAGAACCATCATTCGACAAAAGCGAGTAGTGGCGCCTGCTTGTCCTCCGTCCCGAAAAGGAAAGCAATATGATCTCTTCCCTCTACAAGATCACCAGTGCCACCAATATCTTCCGGTCTATCTGTTGACAAGGTTGTGCGGCCCATGCACACTGACAAGCGATGGATGGTGGGGCTTAGAAGTAATCACATTTACGCTGTGCGGTACGCCGGCATCACTCGATAAAATAGTCCATGACCCGTGAGCACGTGGGACACAGGGACGCATTTAATTCAAGGACGATCAGGCCTTCAAGCCGGAGCGGCAAATGAAAGTTATTACACGAAGCGAGTTTGATTTTTATGAGGGATAGGAGCTGCAAAGGGAAGTTGTTTCCGAAAGGAAACTACTGACAGGATAACAAAGCGGTGTTCTTTATATAAGTAGAAGGTTTTATGAAGTTGTGTTTGTATGGTGAGATAATGAAAATGACAGTAATGGTTCATTTTGAGAGGCAATATGTTTGCTCGCTTCTAAAAGAAAGATTTGTTGATAAAGTGCAATTTAAAAAGTGCATTTTTTTTAAATTATTCATTCTAGTATGAATATTTTTCCGAAAGCATTATACACCCCATATTATAAAGGCTGAAAAAAAAAGCACAATTTTTAATGTGACTATTTACTAGTATACTACGCATTTAAGTTATGCATTAAACATAATAGTATGATTCTTTTGTTGCATTGCCGGTAAGACGTTTTTGGTACGTACTTAATTCAAGAAATGTAAGGAGAAAATACATTGAAGCTAAAGGAAAGTTTGCAGCATGAAGAAAACAATCTTTCTTGAAGGATTGACATGAAAATTACATTTGATGAAATTAAAATGAACTAGAAGAGATACAGGTCTAATTCAATCATAAGGGCGAAATACATAATGATAAAAATTAATTAATGCATTAGTTTTTATTAATAGCCCTTTATTGATATTGTTATTGATAAAATAATTGTATACAATAATTTTATCAATAACAATATTAATAAAGGGCTATTAATAAAAACTAATGCATTAATTAAATTCCTTTTTTTCACTCCACTCTAACTTGTAGTCTCAAGGAAGTAATAACATTATTACTTTACATTTACTGTATAAAATGTATTGTTTTTTGACTAAAACTTAGAAGCTTGCAAAACGTATAGTATTATTTTAAAATACAGTTTATAGAAATTGAAATATACAGGGTGTCCAGTAATTATTGACGGGGTTTCCGTACCTCATAACTTTCGAACAAAAAATAATATGCAAAAACCGATTACGTATTCATAATTTACAACTCAAAAAGTTTTATGTGGTAACAATGCGATAACAATGCGATTTTAGCGCACGTGCATTCTGAGTAATTTTAACGTCATAAATAAAAATGGCAAAAACAATTTGTGTATTGTTTTTCTTTGAAACTAAAACAGTTGTAACTACTCAACGCCGCTTCAAGACCACATACAAAAAAGATCCTCCTTCGGAAAGTTCTATCAGACGCTGGTTAACAAAATTTTAGAAAACTGGTAGCGTTCTACAACGAAAGGGAGCAGGAAGACCGAACACTTCTCAGGAAAATGTTGATCGCATCCAAGAAGCGTTCACTCGCAGTCCAGGAAAATCAACGAGACAAGATGCTGAGCAGTTACATATGCCGCGTTGGACGATATGGAGCGTTATTCATAACCGCCTTCAGCTGAAAGCATGTACAAAGTGCAAATTGTGAAAGCTTTGCACCCGAATGATAAACAGCGTCGTTTTGAGTTCGCTGTAGAAATTTTAAGTCGTATTGAGGATGATGAAAATTACCTTCGCAAATGGTTCCTCAGTGACGAATCCACTTTTCATGTGTCAGGAAAAGTAAATAAACATAACTGTAGAATATGGGGCTCGGAGAACCCGCACGATTATCGAGAATGGGAAAGAGATAGCCCAAAGGTGAATGTTTGGTGCGCTTTATCGCATACTGAAGTTATTGGACCTTTCTTCTTTGCTGAAACATCAGTAGACTCCGTGACATACCTTGACATGCTGGAGTTATATGCGGTTCCTTAGCTGCAGCAACATCAGCCAGATGTGATATTTCAACAGGATGGGGCACCCCCTACATTGGGCCATAATTGTACTTGACATTTTAGACAAGAACTTTCCCAACAGATGGTGTGGAAGAGGTGGACCAATTCCACGGCCTCCGAGTTCACCAGATATAACACCGCTGGACTTCTTTCTGTGGGGGTTCGTCAAGAACATTGTATATAAAACCCCTGTACCCTCCCTTGATGAACTGAAAAGCAGAATTGTCAGTGCGATTCAAAATGTAACCCCACAAATACTGGAGGGAAGTGGAATTTCGTCTCGATGTGTTACGAGCCACAAAGGGCAGTCATGTGGAAATTCAATATTTCTTTTTTCATCATTAATAAATCTCTTTGAGTTGTAATTTATGAATATGTAATCGGTTTTTGCTTATTATTTTTGTTCGAAAATTATGAGGTACGGAAACCTCGTCACTAATTACTGGACACCCAGTATATTACAGAAGAAAATACTTCTAAGATATATTAATAATGTGACATTTATTACTCTTAAAAGTATATTTCATTGTTCGCATAATCAGCGCATGTTACTTCTACAACTTGCATCGAAAACATTCATTAATTATTACGTTGGCTACTAAGCGCAAGTCAACGAAATTTAATGTCAGAAAGCAAACTTTGCTACAAAGCAAACGAAAGAAAAAAATCTCAACAAACTCCTTGAATGACTGCCATTAATGTTCCATTGGCCGCAACTGAAACAAACCGAAAAAGAGACTGGAAAGCCCTATTTCGATCAAAATGTCAAAGTAAATAACATGTTATTGATAAAAATAGCATTTAAACAGAAAGTGGAATCTGACTTTTAAAGCGCTGTTCGTGCGTGAAACTGTCACGCAGTCCTCGATGCATGGCCTGAGTTTCTTGTCCGAAAATAGCCCATCGCCTCACAGCCTTTCCAATTCGGGAGCTGGAGACGAGAAAAGCCTTTATTCACTCCATATTTCCAATACTGCGACAGCTTTGGGCTATTTACAGAGTGACACGTGGCCGCTATTTGATATGACACCTGCCATTCAAAGTGATTCCGAATTCGAATTCGGGGAAGTATCTGTTTATTCGCCTGGAATTTCAAAGATCTATGGTATCTTAGAGAAATTATTCATGTCTCGGGGAATACTAAATGTGAACTGGTGTGTCTTAAGGTTTAAAAGCTTACGATTGCTTATATATTTAAGTGAAATGTGCAACTAAAATATATTTTCTTTCATTTGATTGATTCTTGATTAAACTATTTCTTTTTTGACGGTATACAGTGAAAGAAAACTATTTCTCTTCACCTTATTTACTTTTAATTGCAGAATTTCATTTTGAATAACACATACCGTAAAACACACTATACAATTAATTGAAAAAAATTAATAAAAATACAAAATATCAGTGAAATATTTCTCTATTTTCATGTGTCATCTTAACTGTTCGTTATAATTGAATTATTTTGTATTTTTAGATGTGGTTCTATTTAGCTGTTTTCTGTTGTCAAGTTTGAATTGATTGATAATACATAGATTTGACGAAAACTATTTTTGCAGAGTAAACACTTGATTTATGAGAATTTTCAGTCAGAGTGAAGTAGCATTCAAGCGATTGGCGTTTTTGACAGTCGTCAGTGTACATCTTTTCCGTTGTACTTATTTTTGCAGGCACGATGCTGATTCCGCTTTCTATTTTCATGGCAACGTTTTGTTAAAGATGTCCTAGAACATTAAATAAAACGATACTTGAATATTTTTGGTTAACTAGATAAATATTTATAAACTTTAAATAAAAATGTTCAATGAAATGTCACATGGAAAATACATATTTTATATTGCAACGTCTTAAAATTGAAACTTAATGAATGACAAAAACTGCAGCTATTGTACAGCTATAAAGACATCTATGTGAAGTATTTTGCCTCAATTAGTTAAATTTGAGAACGGCGTACTTGGGTAGTAAAAATTTGACTTAATCATGTCATTAGTAAAAGCCTCAACTGCATAGTTATCAGACAGGATTACCATTATTTTAGTTATTGCATTAAGAACAAAAATATAATTATTTACAAACTTAAAGTAGTCAAAGAGTGATTACGAGCATGTTATTTTAAAAAAATCTTTTCGCCGGTAGTTTTTACATTGTGTGGAAGCTGCAAAGTGTATCAGATTCAGTAAAAAGCAATGCTCTTAATAGTAATATATCTCGTTAGATACATTGATTGTTTAGAATATGTTAGGACGCGGTAAGTAAAAGTATTAATCACTAGAAACAATAATTTCAAACATTTTTAATTATACCTAAATGCAACTTAACTTGACACTGAACGTCACTGCGGGCGGAGCCAATAGGAGCTCATAAGCAGTCAGCGATCTCCTCTAATTCGCCAAGTAGGCTATGACTTTTTATCTAGCTCGTTTTTCATCGGCTAACGTTACGCTGACGTCACGATGTTATTGTCAAGAAAGGTTGCAGTGTAGTATAGTGGTGGCAAAAAAGTAGCAGGAGTTTAACTAGCAGTAGAGTAAGATTTTCAGGAGTCGTAAGAGATGTTTTTATTCATTTGTGCAGAGCTTGAAAATCCAGTGTAAACTTATCAGCTCAGTGCAAGTCGTAACACACGTTTGATAAAAAGCGGAAGTCTACTGTTAATCGCATCTGTATTCTCATTTTACACATTATGAATGATGGCAAAAATTAAAAAGACTCAGGCTAGTTGTGCGACATCGATGTTGATGTTTTCCAAGCATCAATGAACTGTTAGAAATGATATTGAGTGTTTCTAAATTTTTTAACAAAATATGAGGGTTTTTATTAATGTTTTTTTTTTCTACGATGCCATATTAACCATATAGTCCTCTGCTCTAAATCTTTGATTCAAAAAAGACTAAAATTTACTCTTAATACCTACTAAGATTGCTATTTCAGTAAATAAAAATATTTATGATCTTTGAATATTATTCAAGCATTAAGCATAATTTGCACGATTCTCTCTCTCTCTCTCTTTTCCCTGTTTTTTTCTGCTCTCTTTAATACAATCACATTAATTAATAACTTTTGTTCAAGTTTTATACAGTCAGATAAAAATTTTGCAGATGTTTTGAAGATGAATGTTCAAATTTCTGATGTATAAGTTGTTTATCTCTTTTTACCAAATTTGGAAAATTAACAACTAATTACCATTTTTATTATTAGCTTTTCTTTGGCAGTTAAAAATATTTTTACTTAATAAATAAATTACTGTGAATAGTAGTAGAAACATTTTTTATAGGTTTTAATGCAGGAGTACATATTAGAAAATTCGATGTTTCAGAACATCGATAATTCAAAACATCTATGTTAGGTATTGTTATCATAGGTATTTTAATTTTGAACATTGATATTTCAAATTGTCGATGTTTTTCCGTCGAAGTCGCATCACTAAATCAAGCACAACACATTATTTACAAATAATAATGCTTCATGTTCGTAACATGCCAATATCAGGCCTTAGGGCCACTATAAACTGCCCTCAGTGGGTGAGGCCAGTATCATCCATCGATGCCACGTCCCGATGCTCGCGGGAATAAACAACCCATGCTGTTTGTTTAGATAAGCAGGTGCAAAGCCTCGGCGTACGATATTCCACAGAGAAGCGTCATTCGATTAGGGATGGCCCGGAAACACTGCTGTGCTATTTCTGACTAAGTGATGCTGTGCAATGAGCTGGACTGTGATGAACGAGCAGCGCAGGATGCAGTGACATATGGTGGCATTAATGAATATCATGATCAGGAGTACGCTGAGTGCTCGGCGCAACAGTAGCTGGACCTGTTGAAAAAAGGAAAAATGGTTACTTTGAAACTGATATTCCAAATCATTCAAAATAATGTTGAATTCCTTTCCGAAAGTTTTTCTGTTAAAATTAGACACATTATTAGATTCTGGGAGAGGAATGTTTTTTTTTTTTGAAGACATAATTTAATTTAATTTAAAAGTTAGTTTTTACTGGTGCAATGAAATAGCGACACAACTTATACGCTGCAAAGTGTTGTTATTACAGCATACAATAATGGCAGTTTAGAACTGTAAAATGAGCAATTTGACATTTTATTCCTGTAAAATTAGAAATTTTTAGTTTATTACCATAAAATTAGCTGTATTATACTGTAAAAACAACATTCAATTTTTAGTGTACCAATAAAATTAAATGTCCCTTTCAACGAAATACACTTTTTGGCACGACATATCTGTACCTCAGAACCAGACTAACGTAAGCCCATTTTCGTCATTTTTCGGTAGAGGGGGAAAACGATTATCGAATACATTGTTTTTCCCCTCTACTGAAAAATGAAGAAATTGGACTGGTTCTGAGGTACAGATATTTTCCATTTCGTTGCTTGAATCCCATTACTACCAAAAAAAAAAAATGTGCGGTTCCTTGCAGTTTTTTGTAGCGGTATCAAACTGCACATAATGATTGCAAAAATAAAAATAATTCAATTTTAATTAATCAAACTCTTAAGCAATGTGCAATGGATTGTCTCAACTAGAGTATATAAATTGGAAATAAATAAAAATGGCTAAAGCATTGTTACTTCATGAAAAACTTTGATTGTGTTAGTGCGATAAAATTCATTGGTGAGGCAAATTTAAAAGATTTTCCTTGTCAACGAACGTATTTTCAGTTACGTTACACAAGAAAATTATTAATAGAGCATTTCTTTACAATCTATTTCGTGTGCCGGACTGGTAATATACTTCTTTCTTCTGTTAACCACTGTAAACGCAGTTTTCAACTTTTTACTTTCAAACTAATTAAAGCATTATTAAGAACTAGAATAAATATATACTTTGTCAAACGCGTATTTGCACACTATCTACATCCTACTATGTCTTACTAAGTGTCCACAACGTATCAAAACTGTTCACGAACCTGTTAGAAAACTTGAATGAACTGCTGGGTTTACACCGACTTGGCTTACTGAACGTGTATTTGACAGTTTAAAGCCATCAAACTTCGACTAGTTTTTGAAAATACTTCAAACTACGCGTTAAAGCAACGATTTGAATAAATATTTAGCTAAAACTGCTAGGAAACGTCCAAGTAATGACTGAAAACTATTTCCCAGCTCCCATTTTATTTCCTACCCCCACTACACTCCATCAACTGACGTGGAATTCATAGAAACACAAATACTCCGGCACCGCAGATCTTTACAGGAGAATTCTTTCTGACGAACCCTAATCGAAGTAGTAAATATACACACTTCCATTCGCTATGTTTCATCTCTTATGAATAAGTATAGGAGTTACGGATATAACGACGCTCTGTTATGCAAATATTTTCTTTTTCAAAGGAAATCCTCCTGATTGAGGCTGTGCTTTCATTAAAAGATCCTTTTGAATGGCTTTCCGAGAGGATTTTGAGTTTACCCAAAGGATTTTTCCTTTTGGTATTAAAGGCGGTATGACTCTTTAATGTTTGAATCTAGCTCAGAGAACTTCAGTTTTCTGCAAATCTTCTATACGTATTTTGTAGATTTGGTGCATGTTTCGGACAAAAGGCTTAGTTTATCTACAGATTTTTGGTAGATATAAAGCTCAGCTTTTCATGAAGTATACAAAAAATCAAATATTATTAAAAAAAACCGTTAGCAAAACTTTTATGGAAATCAGTTATTTCTGAGTATTAAACATCAAATAGAATAAAATTTAAAAAATTTAGAAAATTGGTTTGACAATTAATATGAATTTCAAGACAGTGAAAAAATCTAATTATCCATAATTGTTAAAAACATAGGCAAATATTATTGTTTCGTATAAAGATTTAAAAAAAGCGTATTTAAAATTAGATATTAATGCATATGACATTATACTTAGTGTATTTATTTCTTTCATTTTTTGGTTGTTTTTTTATGTATAAACAACAACAGCATATTATATAAATATGTGTTTCAGGAATGAAAAGAAAAATGTTAGTGCGTTATAAATTCATTCAAACTTTAAGAAAACAAAATCTCAATTGACAGCAGGATCTGCCTTACTTCTTCATAAAACGTTTGAGCCAATTTCTGTAGTGATAATTTTGTAGTTTTATTTTAACAAGTATTTCATATCATTTATTGCTCTTTGTAATAACAAATTACAAAGTTTTCAATATAATTGGTATATAGGTTTATGTTTCCTATTAAAGATTGTTTTTAAGTGGTGATTGTCCTGTTTTTAAAATTTCTTCACGTGTGCCCCTATAGGGAAGAATTTAGTACATTTTTAAAAAATGCCACAAAAATAACTTTCGAAAAAATCTCCAAACGTTATTAAATACTTTACATGTGCCATTTTCCCTAATTTTT